>VWZG01010974.1:0-60000 GCA_013396735.1 Grallaria varia | reverse complement strand
AGTGGGTCCCTATGTAGGGCTGATGGCAGAGATAGCGAGCGAGGTGCAATGACGTATCGCGGGATGCTGCCCAGCAAATCCAAGTCAACGAACCTCCCTCGCACTTCCTTTGGATAATTTGGCACTTCTGGAGTCATGTAGGGGAAGAGGCACGTAGCAGGTGAATATTTTATCACCTACTGCCCGGCAGTGGCTGTTACCACACACCCCGAGCTGTCTTTGGCCGCAGTGGCTGGAGCGGAACGTTGGCTTCCCACCATACCCACAGCCTGATGTGGGTGCACAGTCCCAGCTGTCTGCGTGTCAGCCAACAGGGGAGCATGGTAAAAAACACTTTGGCATCCTCAGCTGCTGTGTTTTATTTGTCACACATAAATAATGAAGGCATCTACAGGAGACAGGGGGAAAAGAGTTTATATACTGAGAACCGGTGAACTTGTGCACTCTTCATCCCTTCATCCAAACAACTGCCTTTGGCGTGAATAACAGCTCAGCTGATACGAAGCTCTGTATTGATCTGTTGCTCAGGAAGGTCCATTGGTAGTTCCTTGGACTTTTCCTGGAGGTATGACCGTAACAGGTCGGTACTGTTGGGATCTGTGCTTCCATCTCCATCTCACGCCAGACGAGTTCAACAGGGACAGACCCAGAGAGGGGCAGCTCCCAGCCCTCAGTCTGTGCAGCTCTCGGTCTCCCACAAACACACAGGTACGATTACCTCTTCATTTCAGGAAACCTGCTTGAGAGGCTGTTGTGCACAAGGAGAAGTAAAATGGTGCCTGCAGTCGGAGAGGTGGATCTGAGGATAGTCTGCTTTATCCCAGGCAGTGAAAATTTTGTAAAAAAACACTACATAACCTGCAAATTCTTCTTATTCTTAGGGGTAGGCTAAGTGTGAGGAGCTGTGTCATCCAAGCACCGTGGTGTTTTGGGGAGCTGCTACAGATTTATCTTGCAATTCTGGGAGTGCACGGTGGGTGCTTCCTCGGTGCTTTCAGCCTTGGCCTTATCACAAGAAGAGACGCTAGTTGGTGGTGGTGGTGTGACTGATGAAGGATGTAGAGTCCACAAGCCAATGTCAGCTTTCCCATGAGGCCAGTGGGACATTCAGGAGCCTGCGAAGGGAAAGCATTAGCTGGATGTCTGTCCTGCCAGAGAGCCATGTTGGAAACTGTAAGTTTTACACATTTTAAAGGGCCCTAAGCAGTTGTGAGCCATTACACTCTGTACAGGAACGCGGGCTGTCCCTGCTGTCCCGTGGCCAGAGAGGTCAATAATGCTGCCAAGCCTGCACTGCCAGCGTTATGGTGCGTGCATCCTGCTGGCTGCCATGTTGTGACTGCTCTCCTGGACCAAACCCAAAGAAAACCTTCTACTGCTGCTGCTTTGTTCAGCTGCTCTCTCCGTTCAGACCCATGACCTTTTCTGGTCAGTGCTGTCCCCGGTGAACATGATCTGCTTCTGTGGATTTAATGAACTTTCCAGTTCTCCTCTGCACCTGGCTAAGTAACGTTGCCTCTTGCCTGAGCTGCGTGCCCTGCCCGCATGTATTTGTCTCTGTGTACTTTTATTGATACTGCTTGAAGGAGTTGCAGCCAGGCATGCCTACAAAGCAGCAAAAAAAATACCCTATGAGTTTAGCACAGCACTAGAAAAATTGCTTGTAAGGAAAAATAATATTTAATAGAAACATGCTTGTGCCTTTGCTCTGTGTCATTTGATGAATTTGTCTTCCTAACCCCTGCTAACTTTGAGACTTTGACCAAATTCAACCAAATGTAATAGAAGAGCAGAGGTCTCTAAAATTCCTATTGGTTTCAGAAAAAAAGAGCAGCCAAGAGGAGAGACATCCCACTGGTGTCCTCACCAAGAGAAAGGCTGCAGCGTGACATCCACCCAAATTGGACACTACCTGGGAGGGAGAAATTATAAATGCCTCTCTCCTCGGGAAAAGCTCACATCCCATTTAGATACTAGAGAATCCAGCCCTGAGGAAAGAAGGCCTCATTAGTGTCATTGCTGGAGGAACTACTTAATTAAAGGACAACAGAGTTGAGAGCATTGTTATGTAGGCCTTTGTTCCTTACACCTGGTCATTTCCATTGATGTAAAATGTCATCTTTCTGATCTGGTAGCATTTTGCACCCACTTTAGACAAGTCTTCCTGACCAGCTGAGGAGGTGCAGAGCAGGGAAGAATCAGACCTTATTACCGAGGTAATTACAGCCTCACCTAACCATCAGGTGAAGGGTGTACCCCTCTATTAGCCGGTGCTCCCACATAGAGAACAAAGGCTGGCTGCAAAGTGGGAGCCACCCAGGGAGCATCCACCACTCTGGGGCAGCAGACATGCTGGGGAGGTCATGACCACAGGCTCCCTCACCACTCAGTCTCCTGCTCACTTCCCTGCCTTTAAATCCAACTGGACTTAGCAATACTGGTGAAGGCCATGAGATGGGGAGACTAAAACAGGGAACGGCACCATCACCGAGCAAATCAGCTCAGTTAAAATGCTAAAGGAGGTAGGGGGTGCCTTTCAAAGCTTGTCTCAGCAACTAGCCTAATTCTATTTTCAAAAGCCACTGTTGAGTGCTTTTGAAAATTTCATCCTAGATGCTTGGCTCAAAGACCTTAACCAAAGATTATTTTTTTTCTCTGCTGTATGAAAGCTAAATATAAACCGACGCTATTGAACAAAAACCTAACAAAACCCCTGTTGCAGGTCTAGAAAAATCTTTACTCAGAAAATCAAATTATTGGAGACCAGCATCTGAGGTGTCCTTCGGGTTTGGATGCCCCTTGTTTTGTGTATGCAGTTTGGCTTACAAAAAAAAAAAAATATTTCTAACAGCAAATATTTGCTTTCTGTTCTTTTTATCTTCCCCTATTTGCCTTTTGTTCTCTGCCCTCAGAAAATCAAGATCTGAGTGTCCCTGGATGAGGAGCAAAAGTTGCCTTAGAACACGTGGATTAGTCTCTTTTCCCCATACAAGTAGGTACATCTGTGTCTCCACTGTTTGAACAGCCTCTTAATGACTTTTCCGCTGATTGCCTGTGGACCACAGGCAAGTAATAAGGCTAGTCTGTGCCTCAGTTTACCCACCACAACTTCATTAATGCTAACCTACCTCACGAGGTGTTGTAATGTTTAATATATTGTGTGCTCTGTAATCCTTGGATTAAATGTATTATGTAAGTGAAGAGCACCCATTTGATGTGTATGTAAATGCTCCACTATTATAGGTAGGAGGGTCATTTGGGTGTAAGTGTAATACAAGTGCTGGCAAAAGGCAAAAGGGATTCCATTGTATTGACTTATTTTTAAAGAGCTTTTTATTTACTCGAATGCTCTGGACACCCAGAAAGAGAGACATTCCTCACTAAGCAGCTCTGCTGTTTCATCTGTCTTGGAGTGCTTTGATAAATGGATTGAAATTTGTCAGCTTTTCCTGTAGTTTCTGAGACTCCCTCTGGAAACTCTGTTGAAATGTTATTATTGTAACTTCTGAGAGCACTCCTTAATGAATTGTAGCAGATATCCCTGCGAGTCCTGCAGATGCTGTGAGGACTGCCCTTCCTCCCCTTCCCGCAGCAGAGGCCAACCAGTGCCACGCAAACACCCCAAAAACCACCAAAAGCAGCTGTTCTCTCACAGGGACAACTCTTCTTACCTTCACAAGGCTTCAGCCCCAGCCTTGTGTCCCACTGTGTTATCAGTGGGGCTCCAGGAACACTGGACATAGCCAGATGTTGTCCCTTGAGCTGGGGATTAATTTTATCTTTCAGGAAGAAACCTTAAGAAGGACGATGAATTGGTGTGGGTTTAGGTCCATGCCGGTTGATTTCCTCTGTCTCTAGGATGAGATGGTTTAGCAGTGCCTGAGCTGTCCTGCAGCTTGGACTGGTGACGGGCAGCCTGACCTTGCACTGCCCACAGGTCCTAGCTGCCCCCAGAGCAGCTCTTCCACAATTCCGTGATGTACCACATGGAGGGATGAGATGGGTGGAGCAGTAAGTGTGGCACTTCTTCTGAAGCACAGGACTGACCCGTCAGGGCCATTAGATCTGCTTCAGAAAAGGTGGTCAGACGTGCCTGGCAGAGACACATACGTTGCACGGAGCTAGAGGGTGGAAAGAAGTCAACCATCTTGGGGTCATCTCGGACCCCAGTAATGTCCTACCCTGTCACATCCTACAGTGGAGCAGTGGGATGCTGTGGTGACTTCTGGTTTCCTACCACCAACTTCTTCAAAGGGATTTTGCTCCTTCTGCTATCTCCAGAGCAGGGGTGGTGGGACCACCGATATACTTGGTTTGGCAGCTTGGCTCTCACTGGGTTTCATTTTTCCCTGTTTTAGTGGGAATACAGAACTGAGCTATTGATTTTTTTGAGGTTGTCAGGAAGTGTGGAATGGCCAAGTGCACCCCCTCCAGCATCCCCAGCTGTGCCCCTTGCCTCACGTGGGTCAACTAGCAGGTGCCCACAACAGAAGAATAAGTGTGCTTTCCCCTGGCCTCCAAATATGAACGTGGGCTGTCCTGAGTGAGGTCTTGAGGAAGACAGGAGGGGAATTTTGGAGAAGGTCCTGGTCAGTGTGGTGTAGGATCAGAACTATGAGATAGCTGGGTGTAGGTCACCTCTCCCCAGCAAGGCCCCAGAGGTGCCTCCATTGCTCTCGGCACACTGAGGCCATCTTTGATTATTCTCAGCCTTTTATTTCACTTTTTATTAACATTTTGCATATTAAAATTTGTATAGGCAGCCAGAAGAGAGCAGCATCTACACAATACTCGATGCAATGGAGAGGATTAGGAATCAGTGGCACAGTTCTTTGGGACCTGAACTGGGGGGCTGTGGGGATGGTAAAATGTCCTTTCTTTACACTACATTTTATAAGTACTTCTAATATCTTTCTGTGTGCTCTCACTAAAATACAATCTGCCAATACTGCTTTGTGGTCTCAGCTAATAGTTTCAAAAAATTAAGTATAACCAGGGTTACCTTGGACTTTTTGCTGTGCTGTTCACATTTGCTTTTAAAGCTTCTTCCCTCTTCTCAATCAGCCCAAACCTATTAGTTCCCATACCTAGGTACGCTGATGCCAAAGTAAGAAATTATCTTCAAAATAACAACTAGTGAATTGTGATTTTTCAGCTGCCCTTGCATGAAATTCCTCCAGTATTTTTATTCACAGTAGGAATGCCCTGGGAATCAAACCTGCTAAAGTTGCCTTTGTTTATTCCTCCCAAAGTGAAATTATCCATGTCCTCCTGTCCCTTGTGAGATCCTGCAGGAAACTGTCTGTGCAGATACATTGACACGTCTTTGGTGCATTCCACAGGAGCCAGTGAAATCACACCAGAAATATGAATTTAGCCCACACAGCGTGTGTGTGCCGTGCTGGCCATACAGGGCACACACACACACACGCCCCAGCACACCCTCCCGGTTAGATTTCAGAATAAGCCACTCAAGACGGTGCTGTGAGATTCCCTTCATGACTGCTTTCTGTCTACACTTCTCGAAAACGAATGGGTATTCTGTGAATTTTACCACTTGGCAAAAATATTTGACGTGGGTTTAGTTGTTTTGAATATTGAGGTTTTTGAAATCTCAGTAATTGTCATGATTGCTGTGCATAATAGAAATTAGAAGGACGCCTGGGTTTTGGCTTTGAAGCTACCTGCTTCTAAGAGTACGTTTTTTTAAGTTTTCTTTTTAAGGTGCATCTTCGTGCCCCAGCTAAACTTTCCCCAGATTACGTGTTAGCTATCATAGCTGTTCTATAGTTAGATTTTAATCAGCCTCAGTACACAGTAATGTTAAACACTGAAAGAGCTACTAATTAATCGCCTTTCTGTATGTAACAGAGAGATAAATATCCATCCCGGAGGAATTGTAATTTCATGGTTTCTAATGATGGTTAGATTACATTATCTGGATCACTTAGGCTGTGGGTGTCATAAAAAATGCTCAAAGTCATTTATATTCAGTTTAATTTTTTTTTTAACTTTGTAAGCCTGAGAAAATAATGCGGTGTTAGCAAGTCTGTTTCATATTTTAGTTAAATATACCTTTGTTGCACTGACTGAATGGATTGAGATGACAGTGACAAACTCAGTTCTTTTCTATTTAACATGCACCTTCTACAATCAAATTAACAATGTACAAATCTTCATTGGGCTGCTGCAGAGGAGTCTGTTGAGTTCCTCAGCGTTGTTGAGCTTTGGGGAAAGGTTTTCTTTTTGGATGTCTGTTTGCAATGAGTGTTTTCTGCTAATTCTTGTATGTTCTGTGAAGTCTCAGTTGTATGTCTTGAACTGAGAATTAACTGGACTTTTGGGTTGTATCAGGCTGTGGCTCAAATAAAATAATACAATCCGACAGCAGCGTGAGCCTCTCATCTTCCCCTCCCCACTTCTGACTGATTGGAGTCCCCACGACTTGGGCTCCTGCACATCTGCATCCACGTCACACTTAAATTTGATAGCTACAAGAGTATTAAAAAAAAAAAATCCTACTCCATGTGTATATTGTAATAGCTAATAGTTGCATATTTTGAAGTTCTGCTCATTCATATTTAAAAGGCTGAGTCTTCTTTGAACTGCTGTGTTGGAGGGGGAAGTTAATTGTTTCTGAATGAGGATGATACTCCCTTTCCATATCAATTACGTGCACTGTTCCGAATTATCAATAATGCTCATTTCCAAACTCCGTCGTTCGCAGTTTCGCGTGCGCTTGCAGGAAGTTGCCCGAGCTCCAGGGCTGCAGCCCCGTCCTGCACCCCCTGGGAACCAGAGGTGGGAGGGAACCCCAGAGGAGCACAGTGAGATAAAGAAATGCAGTGTATTTCCAAGAGAGAGTTTGTCATCAGTGAGATAAAATTGCTTCTGAAGTTTTGCTGGCAACTGTTTTACATGTCTGACTTAGTGACGAAGGAACTGTACTGTCTTAATAGAGAACTCCAGAACTTCAGAAGGGTTTCTCCTTGTTTGAATGCACAGCACAATGAATTTGTACCCACAGAGCATTCACCACTTACATTTCAAAACCTACAGCACACTAAACGTGAAACTTTTGTTCAAATTTCAAGGATTTTGATAGCCCAAGTGAATAGACACTGCCTATTGATTTTTCCCTTACAATGACTCTTGGATAACCTATTTTCTCATTTATTTTTAACGACAGCTCATGAGATTTTACAGCAATTCTGCCCAACCTCCTAATATCAAAATCCCTCCTTGACCCTGAAAATTGTAATTCTGCTATAGATCACAGCTGCTGAATATTACCTTTTACTAAGCTGGTTAAATAAAATATGTCCAAATCACTAGATCCCACAGGCCATGACTGCAATTCTAATTATACAGGGTCTGTATTTCTGCTCTCAGTACAGAAAAGCACGGCTCTCTCTGAGTCCACACCAAAGTGTGGGAATCCAGAATATTGGTTCTAGTTTTGAATTTTAAAAAAAAAAAAAGTTACAGTGCTCTTCAGTGATTTTCCTGTAAAACTTTTACAAGGGAACCAAACCCTTTTGATGTGTTCTATACAATAAAATGCTGTGTAAGTCTGGAGGACAGAAGCATGTGGCGAGAATTTTCTTGTGTCTGGGGGATGGGTGTATTTGATGTGTACCCATTCAAAATCAAAAAAAAAAAAAGAAAGAAAAAAAAAGAAAAAGAGGGAAAAAAATCTCACACTACTCTTGGCTGCATATTCTACACAATGGCTCAGGAAACCGGTGTAAGGAAACTAATTTTGGCCATTAAACGTATCTTTCCCCCTCCCACTGCTTATTCAAAGAGTGATCACATGCTCCCTGCTGCAAGTTACACCTTTATAGAATTTAGATATGGAAGAAAACTATTAGATTAGCCGTTCCACCTACTGATGTGGGATTGTTCCCTGGAGAACCTTATTCATTAGTGCATCGCTGCCGAACCTTGTGGGCTCACTGTGCCAAGAACATCTTGATTTTGTTCTGCGTTTTCCTCTCGTCCTTCCCTTCTGGTGCTAAGAGAGCGGCCGAGGGGGTGGTTTGGTGAGGAGCATGGTGGAGAAGGTGGGATTCTTCAGTTTCACACTCAGGCTGGTGGTTTGGCTGCTTGAGTGTGTGTGTACTTATGTGGATGATTAGTTTGTATACTTTTTTAATTAGTATCCAAGAGCAGAGGACTGGATGGGGCGTGATCTTTTTTAACATAATTCACTGTAAGATCTTCTGGAACCCAGGGATCTCCTGCAGCAAATTACTTTCATGGCTTGCCCTGCAGTGTCCTCAGATGTAGCTTCCATTTTACTTTCTGCTTTGACTCCTTTGTGAGCAGATAGAGCCAAACTTTTAATTGCTTGTCTGCCAGGGAAGGCAGCTTGGTGTTTTGCTGCTTTTCCAGGACAGAAAGTTTTGTTCTTTGGTCTGATCCCATAAAACTCTGAGCTTCCCAGGGTGCTTGGCATGCCTTACAGTTGTGCCTGGTATTGGGGCACTTTCAGCTGAGTTTCCTACTGAAAACTTTTCCTCTCAGAGCTTCACTTGCTCCTTTTGTCCTGGTAACTTTCCTTAGTGACTCCCCTATCCAGAAACCCTGTGAGGACCTCGGCACCGTCCCCTTCCCTGGGGTCAGCCACCCGTGATTTCATAGCCTGATTCAGACCCGCTATCGAGGCACCTCCAGTTCGTCACTTTAGGGGAGTTTATTTTTCTTTATTTGTTCCTACCACGTGGGAGCTGCCAGCTCTCCCCCGTTCTGCAGGTATGAACCCTGTGCCACGCTGCAGCTTTGCCACCCACACCTGCGCTCCCCCCTGCAGGTCTCTGCCAGGTGGAGGACAAACCAAGGTGCAGAGAGGTCTGACCACCAGCAGACATCTGCTGGCCCCAACAGGGACCTGCGTGAGACCCACAGAGCCCATACCAGGACAGAGAGCCATCGGCACCAGGATACCCTGCATCCTTTGGAGATGCACTCCCTCTCTGTCCGGAGATCTGGACCTTGGAGCTTCCTTTTGGTTCACGGAGACTGGAAAAGTTGGGGGAAAAAGGGAGGGCAGCAAAGGCGACCACTTCCACTCTGCAGTTTCCAAGTTCTGGTTTCCACCCCCAGACTATAATAAATGGCTGCTGAGTTACTTGTCATGGAGCTGAAGTCTGTAGGGTGAATTTTCAGAGCAACGCACAGGAAATTATATGCACAATTACTGTTGTTAACAGAGCCTGGGCATGTAACTCCCTGCACAGCAGGCTGGAAATCTTCCCCATGCATGTTTAATGGGGTTTGGGTTGCTACATTCCTGGGGCTGTGTCCCTTTTCTAATGCTTACTGTCCTGAACGAAACAAAGGGAGTACTGAATGTTAAACAGATTTTATATTGCTGTTAAAATAATATTTTCTTGATCTGCAGCCTTCCTCTAATGCCAAAGCACTTTTTCCCTCACTCAGTGATCCCTTAACCTTTCTGTTCTCTGAGAAAAAAAGAAGAAAAACTTTTAAAAATCACATATTTATTTATTTTTATTCTTATAAATGTTTTCCACTTAATGTGCTCATCGATGTTCATACAAATGAATATATACTTGTTCTTACAGGCAGTGCAGTTATTCTGGTGATGTATGTTGTTGAAATAGGTGTAAGTGAAAACACAGAAGACATCTGTCCAAATCCTAATGTGTAAATGCTTCTGAGTAAATAATATATTTGCACATCTTCATAGGAAAATGAATTGTATATGCCATTTCACTAATCAGGCATGTATTTCAAATGTCTCCCTGCTCAGGAGGTTATTAATGTGGTATTTAAACTTCAGTGCACTGTACACTAGGAAGGGTCTGTAAATTTGGGATTGTCTTTTGCTTCCATGCTGTTTATTTCATTTTATGTGCCGTAATTGTTTTCCTTTCCTATAAGGAAGGTTATCAACTTTGCACCTAGATCAATTCAAATGGACTTTAATTATCTTCGGTAAAAATTAAATTACTCCTCTAAACTAACAGTTTTGCAGCTTCAAGGAACTTATATTTACAGCTGTGCTATTTCATTGACTGAAATATTCTTCTGCAAGGTCTGAAGGCAGAAAGAAAGGTTCTATAAACCAAGACTAGAAACACCGAAGTAAAAAATATACACACATCATATATATATATATATATACATCAAATACATATACAAGTTTGTAAAAGGTTTCAATCATTCTAAAATTGCACGTGATTGCTCTTAGGCTCCCCAGAATGCTTTCATCTAAGAGCAGAAAAAAGTGTAGTTTTAAAAGCATTGTTGGGGCATGTCTAATAGATTTGTCTGACTCTCTCTGTCTTGATACATGCAGGATGGTTGATTGTATTCTCCTTAGCACAGATCTTGAAACTGTAAATAAATTTTTGAAGTAAATAGTCATGATAATTGCTTAATGAAGTATCACACACCAGCAGTTTTGAATACAAAAAAAAAAAGTTCAAAACTACTGTGTGGTGTCTCTTTTTACTGGAAATGGGCTTTTACTTTTAAACTTCTGTTATATTTGGAGAGAAGCAATTCCACTGAAAATGATACTACTACTAATAGGGAACATATTATCTTTCATGTGGGTATTTTTTTTTCATGTTTAAGGTTTCTTTGTTATTATCTCAGTAGCAAGACTCTCCACAGTCTTAGGCAGAAAATCAAAATATGCCTTAAAGCAATAATCTTTTAATAAGTATCAAATGTCTTTCAATGAGATAAAAGAATTCTGTAGCGTGCTTATAGACACACACCACACACACCCACACACACTTCACCATTAATCTTATTTTATACCTTTTCAACAATATTTTTGGGACTATCATGTTTTTTGATTTTTGTTTTTTTAACGAAGACTAAACCCTCCTCACAAATCTTAGATAGTTGAACTTCCAAATGCTTGTAAAGATGTTGTTAAAATTGTTTTCTCTGGTTGTTGGGCCTCCTTGTCCTGAGGACTCTGGGAGATGAGGCCATCTCCTGTGGCCTCAGATGTTTCCATCAGCCAAAATAGGGGTATCGCTCCATGCTTCCTTAAGACACCAACTTGAAGAATTAAGTCTTTTTGCACTGAATGGAGAGTATTCACACAGACAAATTGTGGAGAGGTGCTGGAAGCTTGGGTAACTCTGTAAATGGACACGAAGGGATGCAGGGCTTCATCATCCAGGTCCAGACTTGTCCCACACCACTTTAGTTCTTACCTGGGGAAATGACATTAGAAGGTTGATGAGCTGAGGTGTCTTCTCTAGGCAGCAAGGATACAAAGGTGAGATCCCTAAAATGAGACTGGGGAATTTCCCTGCCAGTCGTGTGCCAAGGAGCACAGGGATGACAGGGATACTCTGCAGGGGGAAGCAGAGAAAGTGTGGATGCCACCGATGAGAGACACAGGTTCCTTCATAATCAGGGGAAAGAATATCTCACACTCTCAGCTCTCATCCAGCCTTAGACTTTGGCCTGTTTGTTGAGAGGAGAACAACATTTATAGTTCTCTGTGTCTGTCACAGAGCTGTAGCACACACTGCCCAGCCATGCCCCTTACCTGTGACTGTGAGGTGCAGAGCTCTGGGTGCTGCGGGAGGGCTCGTGCCTTGTGCTCAGAGGTGACAACCTGCAGCGTTTCCACCCAGCAGAAAGTGAGCGAATGGAGAGGAGGAGCTGCACTGCAGGGTGCAGAGGTGCTGGACTCTCCAGTCACTTAAATGTGGCCCTGAGTGAAGTGGGAGAAAGGTGGGGGTTTTTTTGTCTCTTGCACCTTGGCTTCAGTGACAGCAAGCTGCGAGTTGCCTCCATGCCACAGGTTAGGGTGTCAAAGTTGTTCTCTTCCCTAACGCTCCTTATGACAAATACTCCTAATTGCTTCTTCCTTTCATACTTTTCCGTGCCTCCTGGCTAAGACATCCATCTGTGGCCTTTACGGTTTGTCTTTCAAAGCTTGGCCTCAGTTGTGTCTATCCGTGTTTTCTGTTTCCTTCTGGCTCGAGCATCCCCTCCCTGTCTGCCCATCCCTCGGTGCCTGCAGAGCCACACATGGGCACCTGCCAGCCGCTGCAGAGACCGAGCTCTTCCCACCTTTCCCCGCAGCTGAGCATCACGTTGTCCCGTGTTTCCCACACCTCTTCCCCCTCTTTGACTCACCCGAAGCATGCCTGCCACATTGAGTCCGAAAACAGAAATGCCATCACCACCTACGGAGGGGAAAATGCAGTGAAAGGAAAAAGGAAATTACCCCGAATGTGGTTTGTCTCTTTTTATGGAGATGGGTCCAAATTTCACATGTCCCGAGCACTAACATATATGGTGGTGCTAATTTGAGTTGTGAACTCATGATTACTTATTTAAGAAATCTACGTACTAGTGTTGCAAGAAGGAGACTTTGAAAGCCTTTTAAGTATCTTTCTCATTAATTTACTTAATCCTCTGATCTTGCCTTCTTTTAAGTTGTTTATTTTTAAAAGACAAAAGCAAGCAGGAAAGCTTTGTTACTAAAAAAGTTTTTAAAACTGTATGTGATACAAAGTAATTAAGAGAATATAAATGTAGGTGTAAACAGTACACGAACACATGGAGTTGCTGTGCTGGGAGGGCTTTCTCTGCAGGCTTTAAAGGGAAGCGCTGGACAGAGTAGCAGAGTACAGGTGGCAGACCTCTACCTCAGCCAAAGTAAAACTGCTTTCTAATGCTTTCTCATTGGCTTTCTTCAATATTTTTAAATGCTGCAAGACATCAAAATAAAAGGGTTTTTTGCAGTCACCTTTTGCAGAAGGTGGAACCAAATACTTCTATATCTGGTGGGAACTTCAAAATTTTCACTTTATTTTTTATTCTGAGGTGGTTTATGACAATTTTCAGACGTGCCCTGATATTTCAGATTCCTACATGTCAGAGTGCTCTGCCTGGGATGTGTGAGGAGATTTCTTTTTCAGAAAGCAAGTTGCTCAGTCATCTCTGGAAAGCAGGTCCCTCCACAGTGCTCAGCACCCAAAAAAACCAAAACCACCAGAGGCACCCCAAAACATCCTTTTCTTTTAAAGATTTTACTCAGCTAACTGGGACAGGGCAGGCCTGAATTTTGGATGAAAGAAAACTTAGATGAGCAGGGAAGTTGCTCCCCAAGGACTGTATCCTCAGTGATGCTATGAGCCAGCAACCCCCGTAGCTTTCAGCATCTCTCATGATCAGACTAGATGTCTTTTGCCCGAGGCTGAAAATATCTCCCTCTCTAAAACCAAAGAGATGTTGGCTGTGAGTTATGATTAGTAATAGAGTCCATTTGTGGTGAGGTGGGGGGAAGGGAGATGATGGGCCCAGAATCATAAGATTTTATATGCTTGGCTGATTTCCAGACAACCAAGGAGGACTGCCCTGGTCTGGGTAGTTCACTGACTGAGGATAAAAACTAGGAGAGAGCACAGGGAGAACAAACAAGCAAATTATATGTAAGTACTTTGTATAAGTGGCATAATTGAAATACGGCATGCTGGAGGATAAACTCACAGAGTTTCCTCCTGGAGGAAAGATCAAGGTTGCTGGGGCATCAGGAAAACAAACCCAAACAAGCATACTGGCAAAAGAAAATGGGAAGGTGTCCAAGTGCCCACTCAGAGCATCAGCACCCATCTCCTCTCGGCCCAGAGGAAGAGGATGGCAGCACAGTGGTGCTGACAAGGGTGTCAGCTGCTCATCCACCATCCACTCTCACCGGTGTGTCTGGGTGAGCTGCTGAGTGAAAATGTTCCAAATTTGGAGGCCCCAAGAGGGGGTAAGTTGTGTTTGGCCAGGCTCTAATTGCATCCTTGCATTACTATGCAATTAATTGCTGCCGTGGTCTGCTGGAGAGGAGGGAGTGTGCCAGCTCCATTCCTGGGCAGCCCCGCAGGCTGGAGGAGCTCATGGCTCTCGCTCCAGGGGGTGACCTACTCGGATGGCTCCGCAGCTCTGCTGCCAGCCCTGCTGGCAATTCCGGTCTTCCCAGGATGATGTGCTTCACTCCTGCGCCGCGGTTCTCTTAGCAGGCATTAAAAGTTTCAGAAATAGCATAGAAAATGTAAGGCAGGGAGAACGCACAGATTTTTCACTGATTTCTTAGGAAAGAGATGACTAGAGAAAAAGTGCGAGCACAGTTTTCCGTAGCATTTTGTATGACTGTTTTCAGTGCTTACCTCAAAAAGAGGCAGTGTCTTGTGGAAAATACAAATAATTCCCCTACAGAGGGGAAAAGAAGAATTTTGCTCTTGCTTTACAGATAACTATAGTTCTGATGTCAAGAATAGCATAGAAAACTAGAACAAATTCCTGAATTAAAGGAAAAGCCACATGTAACCCTCAAATTGGGATGTGCTCCTCATTTCTAACATCCTTGTCTGTAGGGGAGAGATGAGGAGGACAGATTTATAATTCCCAGTGTCTGGGATTGCCAATATTGGCCTCAGCTGTGTCTGGGATTGCCAATATTGGCCTCAGATTTATCAGCTGGTGCCACAGAGGTCTGAGGTGCAAGGAATGAGTACAGAAGAAGGAGGCAGAAGAGAAGCTCCTCATGAACCCCAACATCGAGGAGCAGGTCAGTCCTTTGCAAACTTTCCTTTTTTAACTCAGTGGCAGTAGCACCAGGGACATTTTTCTGAGTCTTCCTGAGGTTTCAGGTGTGGGTTGGCTCCTGGATTCCTGCCGGAGATTCCTTTTATTCCTGGCCATCCTCCCAGTCTCCTGGGGAGCAGCTGCAGCGCACGACAGTTTTTCCAAAGCATGTGAGTGGCAGACAGGCCTTGGCCAGCCCAGAGGAGCAAGAAACCTCTGCCAGGGCACATCTGGGTAAAAACTAAGAGGGTAAGCTGGTTTGTATGTCTGTGTTTCATCTGGGAACACCACCAAGGGCTACAGGAGCTCAAAGTGCCTGTGCCTTGGAGCTCCTCTGTCCTGTCCACCTGGCAGCTGGTGCCACTTTGCTGCAGGCAAGTGCCCTGTGAATTGTAGAATCATGGAACCATTTAGGTTGGAAAACACCTGTAAGATCATTGAGTTCCAACCATGAAGAACGTGTGTGGCACAATTCCAGCTGTTCGCTTCTTCCTCTGCTTAGCAGTGCCCACTTTGGGTTTATGGGCAATGAGGGGGCACAGGAGGAGGACAGGCAGATGGGTGGGGGGCATCTCAGGTTCCTGGAGGTGTTTTGAACTTTTATGGGTCTTAATATTTATCTTATTTTAAATATAGACATTAGCACAAACATAATGCTATGCTGAAAAAAACCTTGTGTAGTGTCACCCCAGTGTATGCAGCTAGACACACAATAAACCAAGGTGCCCTAGGTGGGAACAGCTGGCACAAAATCCCCTCATGTGAACCTAAAAATACTCACAGGTCAGAGCTCTGAAAGAAAAGAACCTTTTCCCCAGTCAAGCCTTTTTGTCAAAAAGTCGAGGAAAATGTTTAATTTATTCTAGTGGTTAAATTCCTGCAAAGAGAAAGTCACCACTGTGAAACCTTTTCATGATCTTTCCAGCCTGAGGCACCAAGAGGATCCAGTTCAGCTCTTTGGGAAGATGCTGGTGGCAGTGGGTTCTCAGTAATGAGTAAACTGAGTCCTGCAAGTTGAACATCTTAGCAAGTTATCACCCACAACCTGCCTGAGAACTGAAGTGTCTTACTACAGATCGGCGAAGTTATCACAGGTTTGAAATTATGAGGAAAAGTGTGTCTGAGCTCCTGTAACCTTTTTCTTTAGGGACCCCTTTGTTAGCTGTTTTTCCTGCTGCGTTTTCACCCGGGCCCATAAATGAACCAGGCACATGTTTACATTTGATCTATTTATCTATCTTACAATATCTAAATGCCTTCTGCAGATGATGAACAGCCCGAGCTCTCCTCCTGTTCTGCCTCGTTGCTCCTTTTGGAGCATAACCTGTACAAGGGATTTGAGGAGGGGTGGAGTCTGTTTTGCCAGGCAAATTTTTAACTTAGGGTTTGCTTATGGAAAAGAAAGGAGGAGAATGAGAAGGGACTGGATGTTCTCCCCACCCTTCCCTTCCCCACCCGCTGCTGGTGGGCTTTGTGCCTCCTTCCATACCAGATGTGACTGAGCCCCAGCAAACTCCAGAAGCTGGAGTCCTTCAGCCAGTGAGATCCTTCCCCTTTTGTACCTTCTCCAGAAGACACGCACACATCCCAGCCGGTGATGGTGTGTCCAGTAGGGCTGAGCTGGGCATCTCTCCAGAGGCAAGGCCAAGTTATGCTTGGGACGGAAGGCAATAAAGACTAAATAGTGTTTTCCTTATGTTTCTCATTCACAGCCTGCCTTAAATCATTTGTAACAGGGGCGAGGAGGGGGGGGAGGGGTGAAGGGGGACAATATTGGGATTGTGTGCACTCCGAATGCCAAGAAGTGCTTTTGCTTTCCCTGGAGATGAGCTCTGTGGAACCTTGCAGGGTGTGATCTCTTATTTGGTAATGTGAACACAAGGAGCAGAAGCACAAGCAACCAGCACACCAATAGCATTAGATCAGGGGATTTGGACTTTGCTGTGCTCCCACACCCAAGGCAGACACAAAAATACATGAGCATACATTTGCAGATGTGCATATGCATGTGCTTACAAAGGCTGTTTGGACTGAAAAAAAAAAAAAAAAGGAGAGAAATTACTGTTTCTATCAAATAAACCCCTCTTGAGGAAAGCTGCAGTGTGTTTTGAGCACCAGGGCCACTGAATGAGACTTTCTGTGTGAGGTCTCTCCTTTGTACTCTTTTATTGCAGTGGTGAAGTGAAAGTAGGAGCCCCACTTGCAAGTAGGGCACCTAAGTACGCTGCTTTTATAAAGAGTTGCTCAAAATAACCCACAGGCTGAGATCCAAACTGTAGCACTTTGCACAACTAAGTTTGCCCACGTTGCCTTGGCTCTCTTTGGGCTGTGGGTGCACACGTGTCCATGGCAGTTCTGGGCAAAATGAACAGGGGCCACTTTCTCTACCCCACTTTTCAACTGATTTGTGTAAAGGTTAACACATAAATCCCAGCAACAGATGACAAATTTAGCATAAAAGCAAAGTGAAATCACCTTCAGGAACTTGCCAGTTTGACCATTTAGGAGTCTGGAAGGGTATTGATTTGAGGCGAATATTCTAAAGTTTGCATTACCCTTTGAAAAGTGCTAATGTAGTTCTTGTCACTTTAAATTAACTTTAGATAAGAGGGACTGACAGAAACATGAAGATGTGTGAACTATATTTGACTGATATTCTGTCAAATATTGCATGGGGTTATGATCCACAACTTTTCCCATCTGCTGCTCAAACCTGAATCCTTGAATGCACAATGGATTAATTACCATATTTTCTTCTGATTTTACTTAGTAGTATAAAAGACTGTGAATGTTAAATGTACCCTTATCTACCTTCTTTTTCTAAGGGTAAGGCATATGAGGAGGGGAGGCAGGGTGTTCTTCAGCAATTTTTTACAGCCGCATGGAATGATTCCTAAGTGCGCCTCTCCTCGCATAATTAGATTTGCGGAAGTTAAGCAGAGTAACACAGCGCTCAGAATTTCATTCACTCCTTTCCTTGGGAGACTTTCTTCCCCCTCAGTAATAAAAGCGATGAGCGCTGATGTCGCACATTCCATCCGCCGCGCTTTACAAGCAGCAGCACAATTACACCAGGCTTTGCCCTTCGGTATCGCCGCGGAAGGATGCGGCGCGGAGCACCGCAGGTCAGCACTTTCCACTGATGTGATGATTCCTAGAAGGCTTGACATTGATTCCCCAGTACCACCTGTGCATCCCAACAACTCAGACTGACACTCGGTAGCCAGCCTGCCCCTTTCTGCAGCTGGACACCCAGAAAGCTGGATGTCTTAAATTAAAGGCCCCTTTGAAAATAGGGGCAGTGTTAACTTGCCAAAAATCCCCCAGTGTTTCAGTGAAAAAAAACTCAGAAGCCTTTAAGTTAAAACTCTTTTTCCTCCTCACCTCCTTTCCTCCCAGTACTGTTTGGGTGAGTTAAGTTACCTTGACTTTCAGCTGAAGGAATTCATGTCCACTGTAGTTGATGTATTAGATAGGTAAACCCTGGTAATAGCTAGTTCCTTCAATTTACAGTGTCCTTAAAACATGTATCCCTTGAGTATTTTTTTCTTTAAGAGGACACTGTACATTGCAGTGGTCTCCTGGGTCACATTCTGGCACTGCGGTGCTTAACAGGTAGGAAACATTTCTCTCTGCTCGGCTGACTCTACCATTCCTCTGTCAGTGAGGGTGGTTATGCAGGAATAAGCAAACTCCAAGATGGTGTGAAAGGCAGATTGAATTTATGAAGTCAGACAGACTTGTAAAATGGAGAAACAAACCTATTTCTTATTACAGTGAAGTCCCTTCTGGAAGAACTTTGTAATATTACACTAGGGAGTGATTGTGAACCCAGTCCTGTCTTTTATATGTTTTTTTCAGGTTTGGGAGATTTAAAATGACTTCGCCCTTCTCCAGGACTAGAATATTACTTAGATTCCTCAGACGTATCCATAGCCATTCCTCCATACCTTTTTATTTTCCAATATTTTTTTAAAATGTCGTTTTTCTCTCTTCAATCCCTTTCTTATGAAATCTCCAAGCCTTGATTTGGGGCTTCTTGCTCGTAGTTTCTTTCTGCGATTACCAAAGGTGAGGCACAGCAAGGGAAGACCCTACATAGGAAATAATTCTGTTTTGTTTGGGAGAAGTTCTGATACAAAGTGCAGGTTTGTCCTTCATATCCCATTATCTTTAATTCTGAAGGGTGAAGAGGATGGAGAAGATATTAGGAGAGCCCAAGGAGGGAAGAAAAGGGGGCTTGAGATACTCTTGGAATACATTAACAAGTTCTCACCCTTTGGCTGGAAAATAATCCTCCAACTGACTGCATTCCTACCCTCTTGCAATAGCAAGTAGGTAAATGGCTACCGATATTATTAAGCCCATGGCTGGTATCTATAGGAGAGCTAAAGGGCTCAATAACCTTTCAAACTGTGCTAAGCACTTGCCATCCAACACCAGCAAATGCTTAGGTAGGATTTTGGAAAATACTCATCATTAAACTGACTGTGCTTCTGTTAAGTCAATCCCACTGAAAGCTGATGCCTTAAACTCTTCTGGGGGGTCAAGGGGGGAAACCTTCTGTTTTAGTGCCACTTCTTGTCTTCCCTTCATCTAGCCAGCATCTGGCCCAGTTTAATAATCTTCGTTCTGACTGGTGTAAGGTCATTAGCAAAACCTTAATGGGGACAAGGGTTGCAGCGCTGGACCTCTATTTGGGGAATCTGTTCCGAAAGAAAAAGGTATGATGTTTCTTGCAAGTGACATAAAGATTAATGAGGGATAGACAAATGCCCTTGCTCCAAAGTCAGCAAAAAATAGAAGGTTCTGTTTAAACTTTTCAAAATGAATTACAGTCAGGTGCTGACTATCAAGAAACAAAATGAAATCTGAGTTGGAGAGTCTGGAATAATTCTCTGGGTCTTTCCCCAAGCCTGTCACAGTTTGCTATGGATATGAATATTAAGGGGTAACAGTCTGCAAATCCACACGTCCTGAGCTTGTGAGGCAAGCTGGGAACTCAAAAAAGATCACTTGGGAACTGCAAAGGTTGTTGGATATTTAGAAAATACCAGTGTTTCAAACCTGATTAATGGATGTAGAAGAGGAAAAGTTTCAGGGTTTTTATATATTTTTTAAACAGTCCAAATTTAACCCTTGGAGCTGGTAGAAGAAAGGATGAAAACATCTTTATGCATATGATGGCTAATTATTGGAAGTTACAAACACAGATTTTTATTTTAGCAAGGCCATTCTGTTCCATTTTAATTGTTTAGGCAAGAAAATTTAATATTATATTCCAATGTTTGTCTTGCAAAACTACAGATTGTGTATGTGTGGGTGATACAAAAATATGTTGTGGCAAGTGGTCAGAACAGTTTCAGAAATGTACCGTGGGACAAATCAGAGGCAGGTGAGACTGAATACCGAGTAACAATCCAGTGTTGCTGCTTAAGCAAACCATCAGAGCATTGTATACCAGCTACCTGCTATTTTCCAGAATATGTTCTACAGGCTTTGCTGTTTTGTTGGGTTTTTTTACCTTATTTTTAACTAATTTTATAGTGTTTATAAATGTACAAGGGCCTGGTATAATTCACAATACAGGCTGGTAGTGAGTTTCAGGTGACCAGGTCTCTTCTTTAAGGTGCAGTTAACATGTATCTGCCAAGAGATGTGGTCAAGTCCTGTACTTTTTGCAAAATGCATTTTCAGCTGTTCTTACATTGTAAAATGTTTTGATAGTGTCATATTTTCAAATTAACAATTGCTTTCTTTATGAAAAAAAAGCAAACATTGTTGAATACCATTTTCAAAATGCATGGGAAACAGAAGATTATTCTCAGTTTAGTAAACGCTTCGGCAGAAACTGATGACCCAGCCTGCTCAAGACCAGGCACACAAGTTTATACACAGAGAGCAAGAGCCAATAAATGCTCCCACAAATGACTATGGAGAGAACTCTGAACATTTCTTCCCTTCCCCTCGTGCCTCACCAAAGCAGTGTGCATCCTGACAAAAGAGAAACCACAGAATGTGCAGAATGTCAACAACATCCTGGGGTCTGATTCCCACTAGTTTTACTGGGCTTGGAATCGGGTACTTGCTGCCCAGAGGACTAGACAATAGGTTCATTCCTTCTCCTGCAGAAGCACAAAATGAGGCATTTCCTCCATATGTTGCCCTGGCCCATCACAGGACCCGCAGAGCTCTGCTCGCCCACAGCAGTACTGTGTGCTCACTTAAACCTCACAGTCCTGTGAACATTCATTAAATCAATTGGGTACAGGTGGTTTTTGCATTGGGAACATGTGAAAACACATGTTTTCTGTGTTGTTTTTTATATGAATTCTCGTGTCCAACAACCTAATTATTTTTCTTTAAGCATTACATCACTCTTCCTAGCACAAGCAGAGTGCCAACACCTGCTCTTTGCTGCGCTCTGTAAGGTTTTCTGTGTCCTCTCCTGTCTTCCAGAATGAAGGGGGACCATTCTCATCCTGAAGGAATTTACTGCATGGTCTTCATCTGGGCTGCAGCAGAGACACAAGCCAGGGTAATGGGTTATTTGGCCATTGAGGTTGATGGAACTAACTCATGCTCCTGCACTCAAAGTGTCCATCCTAAGTCACTTAAAGATATTCAAGAAGGCGTAGTTGCACAAGAGCAACTACAAACCTTTTGATACCTTTCAACAGGACTTTCTCCAGCTGAGTTAATGGTCTCTTCTCTTTTAAAAAATCTGGGATTTTAGGCATTATGGGTTTTGTCTTGTAGAGAGAGAAATCTTAGATGTAAAAAAAGATACATTAAATATTCCCCTGATTTTCTGCAGCCACATTATTATTTGTAAAATCTCTCATGTGAAGTCAGAAGTTGAAGAGAATTTTGTGATCTTATTCCTGCAATGCCTGCCAGAGAACCTCAGACCCGGCAAACAAGGTAGGGCAGAACTGTTGAGTAACAAAGAGCTTGTGTGTAGGACTACAGAGGCAAACTGAACCATAACTTGCAGAAAGACCCACCCAACCCCTGAGTTTCCATTTCTGTTTCCATTCTTCCTTTTCTGAATTGCACTGTCATTCTACTCTTCTACCTGCAGTATCTCTTCAGTATGCACCAGGCTGGACCAGCCCTCATTTCTTTGTCCCATGCCCTGCCCTTGTTCCAGCAACTCCTGCACTCATGATAGCAACGTGTCTGCCCCGAGCAAACTCCCGCTTGAGTCTTCAGTTTTTGTGTCATATTCCAGATCTCCAAAAACTGAGTTAGCCACCTACCAAGGGTATAACTTATCATCAGCTGCCATACTTCTCTTTTTGTTGAATATCTCCAGTCCCTTTTAGATAACTGTTGGTTCTCTTCATGTGCCATTCTCTTTCAGCATGACCATTAGCCCTTCTCTCCTGCTATAAGGTTGTTGCCACCCCCCTGCTCTGAAGTGCCCCAAGATTCTGTGCCTTGATCTCATGCTTTAGACTTTCTCTGGCAGAAATCTTGTGACCAGGCTGACTTGCTCCATACAAATCTAATCTGTTCTTGCTCAGCTCTGATTTTTGCAAACTGAACAACTATATTTTTCCTGCATGAGGACACTGACTGACAACTCTCATCTAACTCCCTGTGAAAACTGGTTTCATTTCTATCCATTTTTCCTCACATAGGAGTTCACCTTTTCTGGTTTAGCATCCACCTGTAACAGTCAGTCTAAACATCTCCTTGTCATTGTTCTTAGTGTCATCATCTCTTAACCCACCTTCAACCTCGTTAATCTGTCACGTGCCTCCGGCGCAGATAACCAGATCCCTCAGCTTCCCGTAAACCTACACTTGTTTTCTCTCTCTTCTCCTTCTGTGTCTTGTTCTTGAGGGATTTCATCTGTGCTTGATTTCAGCTACCACCTTTGTTTTCCTTATCCCTCTTTCTATTGTGGTTTGTTTCCTTCTATCCAAGTTAAAATATCATAATTTCTCTGTGCTATCTCTTTACAGTGTCTAATAAATAAGTCAGACTTGTGCTGGACTGCTGTCTATTAATGCCCTGCATCCAAGTTACCTTTGCTGGTCCTTTCTGCACAACTTCTCTGAGATATGCTTCTCCCAAGTAATTTGCTTGTTGAAGTTTTTCTCCTGTGATTGAAACACACCTCTCCCTGGTCTAACTCTGTCTTCTCTCATACCTATTCTGAACGGTGCTCGTTTTTCATCACATGGATCACATCAATTTTCTTTTTGCCTTCCTCCACTACCTCTCATTATCTATTCTAGCAGGTAGCGGCAGCTTGCCTCTGCCATCAGCGCCATTCAAGGTTTCCTCCCTCTCCACCCATTTCCTGTTGTTCATTTCCTCAAAGGCAGCTCTTGTTCCACGTGGTCCAAGATGTCCATGTCCATAGCTGTACCTTCATGCCAGACACCCACAGTTTCTGAGGAGCACTCGGCATGCATTCTGCAAAGCTGCTGACTTGTTCACCTTCCAAAATGTCCCTTAGAGCTCTCCTTTGCCTAGATGACCACTGAAAACTCAACCGTACTTTGGCCACTGTCGTCCTGTTGACAGTCCAGCTCTTTCCCTGCACTTCCACATTTCTCTGTAGCTATCTCTTGACTCTGAACTGTAAACTCTTCTCTTTATTTTTGTTCTGTTTGTGCAGAACCTTTCGCTGTGGGCTTCTAGTCCATGACTCCTAGAGGGTATGTCAATGTACTCAAGTAAGAGGGAACATGAATACTGCAACGAAGCCAAACCTCTTGGAAATCTTTGTGACTCAGGGTGTTCAGAATCTGAACCCAGCTCCAGCCACAGATTTTGCAATTGGCCTGCAACTCTGTGTTAAACTCGTACTGGAACATCCTCAGAATTAAGGGGTGGTGTTGGAATCTGCATCCAAATTTCACAGCTGTAGGTCACCTCTCAAATACGGGTATTTGGAAGACAGTAAGGACTGAGCTGTAAGCAGCTTCATCGGCGATGAGATATTGTTGCTGTTTTTTGCTGTCTGTGTTTTTGAAATGCTTGCTACAAGGACAGCTGTGAGGCAGATGCTGTTCTGAGTTCAGATGTGGAATGTTACAGGGTCACTCTGCTTACCTTATCATAAAAGAGCACACGTTTTTGTGCTCTTCATGTACTGGAAAACAAGTCCATGACAAACACTGTATTGTGTGCAAGGGCTGGGGGTGGGGGAGAAGAAGGGAAGGGTATCTTGTCCTTAGGGGCTGCTGGTGCTAGGCACCACAAAAGAAAGCCCTGATTGTCAGCAACACTTAGAGATAGAGGGCCCAGCATGAGGCACCTGCAGCAGCTTAAGGATGGCTCCGTGGGTGAGTAGCTCTGTACCAGTGCCTGGGGTTTCCTGCCTGCCATGCACAGCCAGGAGGAGTGGTGAGCTTAGACTACTGCAGGAGGGGAATCCAGGAGGTACACAGCCGGACAGACATGGGGTGAGGAATTATAGTGTGGTCCTAGACTTCGGTCTGTATTGCTATGTGTGCGAAAAATGATGTATCTTGAACAGGTGAAGGCAGTTAGTTGTATTACAGGATGTGGAGGCTGGTGTCACCAGCTGGGCAAAGTGAGAGTTTGAATCTAGAAACTGGTTCTTGTGTATAGAGGGAGTAGAAGGTGCTCAGAGGTGGGATAAAAACTGTTGAGAAGGAGCCAAGACATGGTGTGTGTTATGGGGGTAGGATGGTAGAAAGCAAGTGGGTCTGAAGCTTAACGAGACATGGCAGGAGATGTCAGAACCCATAAGTGGTGAGGATTCCTGAATAAGGGAATCTGGGCTGGAAGATGGGAGCTCCTGTGGGGCTGGGCTCTGCTGGCAGGGGAGCTGGGGAGCTGCCATCACTGTGCTGCACAACAGGGTGTAAGCGGTGGTATGGATGGCATGGCGAGGAAAGGCTTGTAGCAGGGCCAGTTAGGTCAGGGAGAGGGGGAGAGAGACAGAAAAGGAGAAGAGGTGAAAAAGCCAGAAAGAAGAGGTGCAGGAATTTTTCTCCATCTGGCTCTTTTCTACACAGTGAATAAGCTTTCAAGCCTGTGTCTTTCTTCCCAGGGTCCCCGTCTTGGAAAATTGGGTTGAGTTATGTGAGGGAGGATAAGAGAGCAAGGATGGAAGAAGTCTTACAGCATTGGAATCCCACCAACTTGTCTGGGCAGCTGTTAGTGCTGATTATGTATGCTGTACTCATGCATGCTACATTTCCCATGTTAGCTGCACGGTTTGGAGCCTGCAGTTGCAGACAAAGGTTTTGGTCTGTATTCTTCCAACTTCCTGGCTGGTGCAGTTTGTTACAGGAACAGCTACAGATTCCAAGGCCTATGATAGACTGCAAATGGATACTCATACCTGCTTGATTGTCTGCCTAATACATCTGTCTACCTTTTGTATTTATGTAGTTTCCTTCACGGTAGGGTCTTAGCACCTGTATAAGTTGAATGCTGAACATACTTGGCACAGGCATGAGTATGGAAACATTGCCTAGCACCGCATCTGTACACACAGCTGCCAAGGCAAATATGGGGTGTATCTGATTCTATTCAATGCACAGAACTCCTATCAGGAGTCAACGAGAGTTGTGCATAAAAAAATCAGTCGAAGGATTTGACCACTTTCAAATGGAACAGTTTGTGGTACAAACGGCACTACGTTTGTTGTGCACAGAAGATAAAACCCGCATTTTTTCCTGGCTTCCCCTTTTTGCTAGCATGCCCCTTGGAATGTGCTTTTTCACCCCACTGTATCTAACTAGCATCAGGAGATTGTTTTCAATAAAGGTGCAATGAAACCATCCAGGAGGGGGGTGCCTGGTTGGCCTTTTAAACACACTTATAAATATTATTGCTGATTATTTACATGTGAGGTCTTTCCATGGCATATTTTAAACTATATTATAAAAATTCAGAAATAACATAAAGGTGTATTAAACGTGCAGGGATACCATCGTTATACCTACAGGTAAAAATCACTGTCTGAAATCACCTCAGAGGGATGTGGACTGAAAGAATCTGCTGGTTTCGCTGGTGGTTTAGAGGATGTTCTATTGCTGAGCTACTAAATAAATCCCCTTTTGCCCTGCACTGCCTCCAGCAAGCCCTTAGCCTTCCCCACTCTGTCTTCCCCACACTGTTTCTCTATTTTTCCTCATAATCTCAGCCCTGATTCTCTTTTTCCCATTCTTCTGAATGTTGAAGTCATGACCTTTGTGGTTTATAGGCCACAAGAGACTGAGCTAAATGTGTTAGCACAGAGTCAAAACAAGTAATAGCTGGCCAATTAAATTAATAATCCATATTGTTACAATGTTTAACCACGGCTGTTTCCTCAGTGGTCTGTTTAAATCACAGCCAAGTCCTGACCTATTAAAATGAATAACTGGAATTATGAGAAACTCCATTTAATAAACACAGCAAGGAACGCAACACAATCAGTATGAAATATTTATTACCGCGTTGAGCAGCAGCTAGTTGAGATTTAAGATTGGATTAATGAAGCGGTTTTAATTTCTGGCTAAGGGAAGAAAGCTTCAACCTGGAACATTTCCTCGATTTCCTGGTATGGCTTTGCAATGGGCAAGATTTGAGATGGGAGCGCACAATTCGATTCATGCTTTCCCCTTGCAGAGCTCTCTCCAGACACGTTCGATGCAGAAGGAGATCAAAGCAAGCAGGCTCCAGACAAGTGGCTCAAGTGGCTTGAAAAAACTCTGGGGAATAAGGGCTGGAGCACTAGACATGAGCCTTTGGATTTTAAAATGAGCACTCCTGCCAACCACCATCCTATAGAGAGCAATGTTAATGGAAGGCTGGTACATTCCCAGTGACAACGGCTCGTGTGCATGCATTTTTTTGCGCTATGTCTCAGGGCTAGAGGAGGGGGAGAGAAAAATCCCTTCTCTCTGAAATTTGTCAGACAAAATCTCAAGCTGGGAGCAAAGCCTTGTTGTTTCAAGTGGCCCGAGTATTGTTTTTCTTAAGTGCAGAACTACCAAGGTTTTGCTGGTTTTGTTCATGCTGCATGTTCATCTTCATGGTTTCTCCACTTAACACAAAAGCAAATGCTCTTCTTTGGTAGAAACTAAAATGTTGCCGGGTTAAAAAATAATATACCATGCCCAAGCTCAAATGGGGATATTTCCTTTTATTTTATACTTCTTCTGATGTAGTAATGCTGAGCATGTTAATACCATGCAAATCCTGGCACAATGGAGTTGTTTGGAGGTACCATGTCAAGGGGCCATGTAATAATTGCTCTGGGCTACACAGACACCTGGAGCATCATCTCTGTGACGATGTGTCCTTCTCATAATTTCCACCATAAAGGTTGCACACTATAAACCATATCCTTCCCTGTATCAAAAATATGTGGCCATCAGGTCAAGGGAGGTGATTCCCATTCTACCCCTCTACTCTGCTCTTGTGAGACTTCAGCTGGAGTGCAACCAGCTCTGGGATCCCCAACGTAAGAAGGATGTGGACCTGCTGCAGTCAGTTCAGAGGAGGCCACAAAGACCATCAGAGGGCCAGACAGGCTGAAAAAATTGGGGTTGTTCAGCTCCAGGGAGACCTTATAGCACCTTCTGGTACCTAAAGAGGCTACAAAAGAGATGGAGAGGAACTTCTTTACAAGTGTATGTAGTGACAGTTCAAGGGGGAACATCTTCAAATTGAAAGAACGTAGGCTTAGATTGGATATTAGGAAGGAATTCTTTACTGCAAAAATGGTGAGGCATTGCAACAGGTTGTCCAGAGAAGCTGTGGATGCCCCACCCCTGGAACTGTTCAAGGCCCAGCTGGGGCTTTTAGCAACCTGGTCTAGTGGAAGTTGTCCCTGCCCATGGCAGGGGTTTGGAACTAGACGATCTTTAAGGTCCTTTCCAACCTAAACCATTCTATGGTTCTATGATCCATCAGAAAGGCACCGATGCATTAAACCACTGCTCTAATTTGAGTAAATACAAGCTGCCATAGCCTCCAAGGATCTCATTTTCAGCATGTGCTGTGATGATACGAAGAATCATACATATTTTCTCGTCACCTCCTTCTTTTGATTCTTAATTAATAGATCCAGCCTGACAGCTGGAAAGGCAGAAGGATTTTGTACAGCTATAGACAGCAGGGCCATGGAATAAGCAATGTCTTTCATGCTTTACCTATAACACATTTGAGCCTGAAGCTGGACAGGACCTGTGACTTGGGGTAGTACAGCTTCAACACCCATTCCACCTGATGGATGACTTGCCATCAAAACCTTTCTTCTTATGCTGGCAGCCTCATCTATGGCCCTGATTCCATCAACAGATCTTTCATTTGCACAAGGTGGTAGACAAGCATTTCATCTTGTTTCAGCATATGCTTGTCCCATACATTAACCGTGTAGCCTAGGGAGTTTTCCTGGCCATTATTTCCTAGTTCAAGCCAGTTGAAGACTACTGTGGTGCAGCACCATATTTCAGAGAGTGAATGAAGCTTGGCTGCCAGGCTTGCTGAGCCTCTGCAATGCACAGCAGCCAAGAGGAGAAGCGAGCAGATTACGGGCTGGTGGTCACCAGAGAGCCAATGGCAAAGACAGGATGGAACACAAAATTTCCGGGAGCTTTCTCTTTGTCTTGGATTTCTGTTGGGAAATATGTTCACAAGAATGCATTAACTTGGGATATTTCCAACGGGATATGAACTGGATCTTCAGAGGTTTTTTTTAGCTGGCTTCCAGTGCTGTAAATATCTTCACTTCTCTGTATTGTTAATAAAAGTAGTTTTGTTTCCCCGTGTGATTTTTTGCATAAGGACACAAGAAATTAAAGAAATGTCTCTGGGCCTAAGGGAGCTCCCTCCTTTGTGAGAAAGCTACACCTTGGGCACTTTCCTGCTGCCTTTTGTAAACATCCTTGTGCAAGCGAGTGCTGCTGTGCTCACACACAGGATACGCAGCGCACACGGCGTGCAGCAGTGCTGCGCCTCCAGGAATACATAGCAAGTTATTTATGTCCGGAGCAGTATGAAAAACTGGTGTGAATGGATGTGACGTGGCTCAGAGAGGTCTTCAGTGTCCCGGGCTCACGCCTGGTGCGAGTGGGAACAGCTCTGCCACCAGATGTGAACTTTGGCTCAGGAAGTTGCCCCATGGTGTAGCTGGGCCAGTTGCCTGTCAGAGAGGGAAAGGGCAGCAAGCTCTTAGACAGTGTCCCTGCTACCCTGATAGCCTCTCAGCTTGCAGGAATCCCAGGAAAATCTGGCAGCCATTGTATGTTCCAGGATCAGGAAATAAAATTAGTGTTCTTCACACTACCTTGCTGGGCTTTTGTTGGTTTATTCTGCTTTCCTTTCTAAGCCTTCAGACTCCACTTCATATTGTTGTCTCTTGCTGTTCTTGCTGTTCTTTCTACAGTTTCCTTCAAGGCTCCCTCCAGAAAGAAGAAGGGCACAACCATCTGAGAGGTTAAAACAGAACAATTCTTTGATACTGTGTTGGCTCCTCTTGCAGCAAGCTCAGGTCCTTAGAAAGCACTTTATGTTGTTTACATACCCCATACGTAAATTTTAATCTGGGTTTATTATGTACCTGCTCCCAATTTAGCCTTCCCCCGACAGGTCACCATCTCTCTCATGTCCCCACACCTGCATGTCTCAGTTGATCATTCCCTCCCCAGTTTCAGATGGAATGAGATGAGGTAAAATGAGCAATTTAAGTGTTTGGTGGCCCTGCTCCAGTTGGCACGGGCCCTGGAGGGTTCCACTGGCATTTTAGGTACCACGGGCATTTGTCCTGTACCCCACAGTTGTACCCAAGCAGCCCTGAGACCCCTCAGTTGTATGCTGGATGTCCCAGGCAGATGAAGGGACTTTCCCAAGGCTTTGCAGGGGACACAGCAGCCTGGGACCTCCCTCATCTCGGAGTCTCTTCCACAGTCCTGCGAACCGCAATCCCTCCCAGTGGGCTTAAAAATCGCAGAGCTCCAGGGAACGGGAAGATTATATATAGGGCAGATTTCCTGGAAGCCATAAATTGATGTTTTTATTTAGGCTTTTAGCAGAATTGCCATGGGAAATGAGAATCTACTGGGTCACCTTGCAGGGAAATAAATGCACGTGTGACATTTCCCCGAGCAAACCCTCTGTCCAAGCGAGGGTAGTTTTCCTCAGCTTCCCTTTGCTGCTCTCACCGAGGATCTCCCACTGTACCCTGTTGTTCAGCACAGCAACACGAGCACCCGTGCAGAAGCTGAACACTGCATTTTAGAAATCTCATCTCCATAGGGTTGCGGGATGTGATGCTTAAAATATCTGTGGTGGCTGGAATGAGGTCTTCTAACTCTGGGCAGCCCAAGGGAACCCAGCTGGTGTCAGCAGTGGGAAGGATGCCCTGCAGAATTGCTCCAGAGCAGGGAGGGAGCCTGAGAACTCTCTGCCTGGCTACTGTGCGAGACACAGTGAAGACAATGACTGGGCTTCTGTGGTGATTGGTGGACACAAGCAGCAAGGCAAAATCAGGTCTCATGCATGAATCCCAAATCATTTTTCTAAGGTCACAGAAAAAGCACTTGCGAGCTCGGCCACTGTGTTACTTCCCATGCCAGGATGGTGCCATGCAGCATCCCAGTGGATGACCAGTCATGCCAACATGGATTTATCCTGTGCTCCCTAACATCCTTCAGTGATTTGCCCTCCCTTTTAGTATGAAATTTCTAAGGAAGTAAAACTTCCCTGATTCAGCTTGGATATGGAGTGTTTCAGAGCTCTCTCTAGCAGCTCGTTGTTCTGGTTTGATTGTTACAAATGACCTTAATGGAATCATAAAAGGCAGGTCAGAGGAAGAAAAAAAAAGAAAAGAAAAACTGTAAAAAGTAATAAAAAAAAAAATCAGACCCACACAATTTAAAGATAAATATTGTTATTTAATTCCACTGTTCTCTTTTGGAGCATGATAACATAAATGTTGTTATTTTTTTAAAGGAAGTAATATGACATCCCATTTAATTTCCTCTGAAACAAGACAATCTGGCTTACCAAATATAGCCTGACAAAGAAAAATAGAAATTTCCTGATCAAAGATCCAAGAGTGCAGTGCTCCACCTTAAATCCCTCCCACCTATTAGGTCCCCCTTTAGACAAGACAGAGAAACAAATTTCTCACACATCAATGATGCCTCCATAATCAATTTCAAATAGCCCCTTGCATAGGGATGCAAATCTTAGCTTTCTCTTAATAAAGCCTTTTAGAAGATGGATGTACTGATCTGATATTATTAAACGAAAAGTGGTCTCTTTTTAATCTAGAGATGCAGGGGCGTTAGTAACAGAGTGAATCAAAGGCCTGGTCTCTTTCTCTTCCTAATTATCAATAGTGTTTTATAATCTTATTAATATTGATACACAGTATACTGAAGATCTGTTAACGTATAATGTATGTGGAGGATAATTAACGAGATCCGAGTCAGATCAATCGCCTATTTGACAGAAAACGGTGTGTGGCTTATAAATTATACATATGCTAGGTATGGCTAGAAATGTTTAAAGTTTCAGTCCAATCCTTCCAGTACAGCACTGGGAAAACTGATGAACTTAAAGGCACAGTCTCTTGCCTGCTAGGTTTATACTGTACACTCAGAGGAATAACTCTTATTTAAAAATCAAAGAGTTCCATTAACTGCCAAGATCTCAAAGCAGCACAGAAAACACACCTTCTCCTTGTGAAGTGCAGCTAAACAAAAGGCAAAATCTTGTAAGAAAAAGGATGATTAATAAAAGTGAGGCAATTTTCCTTTTGATTTCTGAGAGGAGGGAGCATGCAGGATGGTGCAAATGACAGAAATGATCCCACATCTTCACACTGGCCTTTAACAAGGTTAGACTTGCTAGAGCAGTAAATACAATTAATAATCCCAATTAATATTGCATGTTTTGGTAGGTTTGAGAGCATGAAAGCTTTCCACAGATTACTTCACTCCCCAAAGCAGACGCAGCATGAAGAGACGAAGGGATGGAAATGTGGAAATAAAACTTTCCTTTTTTGTTGTTGCAGAGCTCCTGATAAGCATGGGGTTGAGATGAAAGGAGATGTCAGGTTTAACAAAAATAACATATTATTATTATTAATAATTTACCTCAGGGGTATGACCCAGTGGAATAATGACTGCTTGAGGCTGTGAAACTTCACCAGCATTGTGAAAATGGCTCAGACTTGCTCAGCTTTTCCACAGTAGACCTTGGGGCAAGTTCAGCTGTGGTGTGAGGAGATATGATTCCCAAGGTGGAGAGGCTCTATCAGTCTCATGTGTTTCACGTAGGAAGGCTTGAACCAGATCAACTAAGCAGAAATTCAGCTTCCACTGCAATCAAACTTTCACTGATGTCAGTGGGAGTTTTGCTTGAGGGAAAATAGAGGCAGTGCCAGGCCAGATCATGCCTGACATAGGAGATACTTCGTCCAGTACCCCCTCTTATAGGAATCAGCACCCAATGCGGTGGAGAAAGACATAAGATGGGGCTGCATCCATGGTGTGGATAAATTCCCTCCACAGCACAGCCCAGACTATGCCCATCACTGCAAAATGCAGGCAGGACAGAGTTCATGGCTTCAGTCAGCTTGGTTGCTTTCAACAAGACATACCTCGCCACCCTGCCTCACAAGAAATTTTTCAATAGGTATCCTTGGGTCAGAACCTTTTTTCACCTTACCTCTGAAAGCAAATTGTTTATCCACATAGACACACTTCAAGTTTGTTTTACTTTTTTTTTGTTTTGTTTTTCTTTTCTGCTTTGTTTTTTTTCCCCACGAACCACTATACAAGCCTTATGCCTGTATAAATGCCTCTCTATTTTGAAGCTAGCCAAGTGCTCTTAGTGGCACTCGTGACAGCATGACAGGCACCAAACCTGTCCCTAAACACAGCCTTTTTTGAAGTTAGAGACTCAAATCCACCCAACTTACCTCTGGAAGCCCAGTGATCCTCCGCAGCATTACCCAAAAACCAGTCTGCACAAGCTGACAGTTCGTTTGTAATTAAGCCTTTCACATATGACTGACTACGTGTGACCTCGTGTTTGTTGCAACAGAAGCCCTGATGGGCAGACGGGAACCTCAAGCTGACTACCAGTGTCAATACCTGGAGACCACAGAATTGCCCGACGGAGACTCTCAGGAGCAGCAAAACTTTTCTTGAATCATCCTTTATACAGCCCTAGTAAGGCCATCTCAGTCAAAGTCAGCCTGTGGTGTGGTGAGTAAAAGACTTGCCTTGTTAAGGTAAATGGGGGAAAATTGTTCTTCGCTTTGCCAGGTGAAGTGTTAAATACAGGATCCAGCTCAGGGAAGGGCAGGAAAGGCTTTCTAGATTACAAAGGCCATTACTTAATAGCCGTGCTGTCCCTTGAGCCAAGGCTTAAAATAAATTATTTAAATTATAATATTATGCCCTTCCCCCCCCCTTCCCCCCGAGGTTCATAGGGCTGCACAAGCATAAATGAGTGAATGCTCACAGCCTCCAGATGAGGCAGCCATGGCACGCAGGAGCTCGGGGCAGAGTGCTCAAGATGGCCACAACTTCAGGAAAAATGGACCCCAAACCAAAAGCAGTAACAGTTTTGATACAAGTGAATTCCTCACGGTCTCTCAAGATGAGTCAGTAGCTAAATCAGGTAAAACTGCTCTGGTCTCCTGACTCCCCAGCTCTGTGTTTGAACCATTAGACTCATGCTTCCTTTTGTCCATTAGTGGCTTCATTTCTGTCTCACAGCATTAATTCAGGTTATGTTGCTTGCAGTGCTCCATATAAATGAGCTTAAGACCACACAGGTTCACAGACATCAGTGTGGTCAGGAAATGCTATTGTCTCTCACGCACACCTTCTCATAAAGGACCCACTGGAAGATTTTTAATTGTGTCCTGTCCCCCTGATCCAGGCATTGGTGTGGTCACCATCTGGACAGACTCTGGGCTTACGTGTCACCTCAGCCTGCTTCTCTGTTATGCTCTTCAAGCTGCCTTCATTCCCATTTTACACTTACCTTTTTCATTCCATTTTCTTGACACAGCTTAGCCTTGGTTAACTATATTGAAATAATATGTCAAAAATATTCTTAACTGGAGGTCAAAACTGCTGCTCCAGTTAAGTGCTCTAATCATGCATCTTTGCCGAATCTTTTTCAGTGGAAGTTGAGATCAGAAGTCTCCTTTTTGTCCCTATTTTCCCTCAGACAGGGCTATCCATCCACAAGTGCTGTGAACACACTGCATTATCCTCCATGATTTCCAAGTGAAAAAAAAACCCTAATGAGCTAATTTTTCAAACCCAGACCCTTGAAGCCTTGAAGGAAAGATCAACATATCCCACTTGGGATATTCACTAGCTAGTGCCAGACTAGGAATCAGTCTTTAAACACCACTCTGTAACACAAAACACAATGAATTAACGTTAAAGATAGCAGGAAAATTGAGGTACAGATCAGCTACAGGAAGGAACAAATTAACAGTAGGAAGGGAGCAGCAAGTTTAGATAGCGGGGAAGCTGTGGTGGTTTGCAATGCCTGGAATGAAGACATACCCCTCCTCCCCAAAACGGGCTCCTGCATGCCCATGGGTTAGGCTGTGAGATATTTATGGCCCAGCCAGCATCAGCCTGAGGCCATGCAAACGGAGCTATTGGATCCTATTTTGGAGAGACAGTTTCACAACACTGGGATTTTCATGCAAAATTGAGGATGGGCATGAATTTTGTAGTGCTTTTGGCTACAGAACCAGCCCTGGAGCAGGGATGCCTGGGTGCCACAGCTCAGCAAGGACAGCTGCGTAGGGACCGCCCCAGCAGCCTGGAAAACCAGCCCCATGGCCGACAGATTTGGTAGGTCAGAACTGGAGGTGATGGGGACAGACTCTGCTCCTCACCCCCAAGGGCAAGATCTGGAGGTGCAGCCAGCAGCCAGGCTCCCTGCCCGGGCCTGGAGCTGCTTGTGAAGCTCCAAGTGCCATCTCAAACTTGAAGCTTCAGCTGTCCAGGAGGAGCTTGTGCGGCCCAAGAGGTCAGCTGAGCAATACCTTCTCTTCCCTGTCCCACTCCTCCCGCTCTCCTGTATGCTCCTCTTTTGTCTGCTCTAAATCAGAGTTTAATGCTTTTTAGCAACTCAGGGAGTGTTAACAAACAAGGAAAAGAAGGACATGGACGGCGTGGGGGGAGAGAGGAGACGAAGGCACAAGGAGATGGCACCACCATACCACCTCCAAGAGGCAGGTGCCCGAGGCCAAGCCTCAGCCGTGTCGTGTTGCTGCCTTTTCACCGACATGCCCTCCTCTCTCCGTCTAACTGCCAAAAACGAGGACAAAGAGAGAGGAGGAAGTGTGGAGCCTGCAGTGGTTGGGTGCAAGGGCAGGGGTGCAGGGGCTGCAGGTGCCCACCCACCCTGCCAGAGGAGGATTCATCACCCATGGAACACGGCTGCCTGTAAGGATGCTCTTTCCTCAGCTGAACCACACCGAGAGGTCTCCCTGGCAAGGTTTCGTCAGAGTATGTCCCAGCGGCAAAGTGACAGCGTCAGCATCCTGCCTCTCGTTACCCCACTTTAAGTCCAGGACCTTACTCAACCCTCTGTGATAATGCGCCAGGTTTCCCACTGGAGTGGCTGAGGCCCTGGCACATTTCCCTGCCTGCCAACTGCCGGGAGCCGAGGCAGGAATGGCCAAGCCTTCCTGAGCCAAGGCTGTGCCACTGAGAGCGGGGTGTGCCAGACCCAGGGCTGCCGTACCTGCTTGCACCTCATCGGTTTGTTTAGAACAAACTGGTGCCACTTCACCGTTTGTAAAAATCCTCAGGGATTTGGATTTAAATCATTAAAGTTGAAACGTTTTCCCCTCCCTTAAAGAAATGCTGTTTTACAATGAGATAAGTTTAATGGGGAGCCCATAAAGCAGAGTTTAGCACCTTGGCAAAATCCAAGGGTAAAACACACAGGTAGTAAATGGTTTGCAGATTGCACCACTTCCTGGAGTCCTTGGACACAGTGTCTTTACATCTTCTTGAGTTCAAGCATGGTACAATTTTATCAAAAATCAGAACATGGTTTTAAGGAGCTCTGCCCAGCCTGGAGCACTGATATTTGAAGAGAGAAAGCAATGATTTTCAGAGAAGAGGTCTGGAGACTGACCTGACACCTCAAGGAATGTCCTGCTCCACGCTCTGCACTGGCTTTGGAGGGAAATACCCAGGCACCAGCGTCCTTCCTGCAGGGACGCTTTATAATCAACCAGGACTGCTCTAGCAAATACTAGTAGAGTGTATTAAAGATCCATGTCTTTCCCCCAGCCAGTACAGTTAACTAAGAAGCTTTACTTATTGAGTAAAGCCAGAATTTTACAAAAAGCTCATTTCCCAAGTAGGCAGCAAAGGAAGAGAGCAGAAATTTTAAAGGCCTCAGCACCCTGGGTGCTCACTGAAGACTAAGTCCTTTTGAGAATCTGACTGTTAAGGTGTCGCCATGGGAGTTAGCAGAAGCATTGAGCACTTGAGAAAAACAGACCTGAGTTTCATTGCCTGCGGGTATACTTACCTAGAGTTTTTTTCTTAGGATAAGACTTCAAGAGAAAGTGGCTCTAACATAGTGGCTTGCTGCTCTCTTCTTTCTTCCCCCTCCCTTCTCACTCTTCAGTCAGGCAGTTCAGCTCACTCAACCACTGGAACACTATTCACTTTTTTTGCCAGTTGAGTTGCCTACCCTGTGGTGGGCTGTTTCAAAGAAGCTCTGAGCCTAATGCGAGGGACAGGATGCGCAGGAAGGAGAGCTGGTGACAGGAAAACCCTCGAAGTCAGCCATCCACTGAAAGTCCATGCTCCTCCACTGCACTGTGTGATCCCACCAAAACCTTGTGCTGAGATGGATGGCCATAGCGGCTCTGGTAGCATCTGAAAAGATGGCATAGATTTTGAGTGCTTGAAACCTTTTGAAAAGTTGGCACCAGCAGAGAAAGGAAGGTGTCAAGCGATGTTGGCCTAATTTCACTTTAAAATCAAATTGTAGCCACTTATGTACAATACAGACACTATTTGTTTCCCTTCTTTGGGCAGCTGTGGACCTGAGGGCAGATCAATTGTTTTGTGTCTTTAAACCCACACAGAACCAAAATAATGATTTTTTTTTCATTCAATTTCTAGATGCCTTATTTTAGGGAAGGATGCAAATACCCTGCAGCGGCTTCATGCTAACTAAACAAAAGCAATGCCTCTCTTAGTAGTAAGGCCAGCAAAGTAGAAGTTAGCAGTCCTCTTTTTCTATTTGTTTACCACTCTTTTAATCCTCCTCCCATCTTTTTAAATCCTTGAGGGAAACAGATGAGCTTTCAGCGTGCCCGGAGGTTCCTGTAAATGTATGTTTGTACATACACATTCACTGGAACCTTTGCTCTTTGTTAATCCACGCCGGTCATGGTGAGCATACAAACCCCAGACACCTCGTCCCTCAGCAAAGATTTACTAGGCAATGCACAGTGAAGACACCATGGTTAAGGCTACATTGACCTCTTGAAAGGTATTCTAGAATATTCACTCATCTCCTGTGAAGTATTATCATAAATAAACAGAGGCGCAGAAATGAATGAAGCGCATTTCATGTCATAATACATAAATGCATTTGCTTCACAAATTGCAGGAGTCACTGTAACCAGATGACTCACTGAAAAATGCAATACAGTTTTGGAAGATAAACTACTAAGTAAAAAAAATTATGTATTGCACACATAGATACTGAGTTACTAAACATAATACACATATCAAAATGTTATCTGTGTAATAACTGCAAAGCCACAGATAAATCATTTTATCATGCACCTTTGCCTTCATGTGTTTTGCTGTTTTCCAAGGGTTCAATCTTATCCCTATACAATTTACCAGCATTGGAGCTTTGTACTTTTGAAAAGCAACAGTGAAATTATGGCTGTTATGGAAATCAGTGAGAAAAAGCACTTAAATTTAAGGGACGGGGGAAGAGAGAGGGGTGGGGGCAGAATGAGATTGAGTCTTTGAAAGCCCTCAAGTACCACAACTAAAAATGGAAAAATTTCAAACCTGTCCCAGGATTAAGAACAATAATCCTCTGATTTTCAAGGGGAAAAAAATGTGCACATATATTGTGATACCTGGAAGAAAGATGCAAACTCTTGGTGAGGGTGGTCAGACACTGGAACAGGTTGTCAAGAGAGACTGTGACATCTTCATCCCTGGAAACAGCCAACCCCCTGGGCAACCTCCTGTAGCTGCCCCCGCTCTGAGATGATGATCTCTAGAGATGCCCGTTCAGTGATGATTTATTTCTGCCCGTGTTTTAGAACCAAAATGAGATTAATAAAAGGTATGCTAAAAATTGCTGCAGTGTTACACATAGCAAAATAATAGGATGAGAATGGCGCAACATGCGTTGCAATGTTTCCTTTGAAAGTTGGTGACTGATGTGTGGCTGTAAGAAAGAGGTGTTTTTTGAAAAAGCCAACACACTCTCTTAAATACTTTTCTTGAGCTTTTTAGATCTCTTTTTTCTTAATGCGCTCAAATGCTAAGCACTGTTCCAAATTCATGTCAATACATCTATTGACATCTTTCTTGCTGTTTTCCTCTTCTTCTATTCTCTGTGGTGTCAGCCTTGCCAACAGCTCCTGAGATCTTTGGTTATGATCTAGCAAAGCCCTTAAGCACATGCTTAACTTTAAGAATGCAAACAGTCTTTGTGAATTCAGTAGGACATTTCCTTTAACTGTTTTGCTGGGCCGGGGCCAGAGTGCTCAGTGCTCTGTATAGAGACCGAAATATAATCATTCACACACAGTTCGTTAGAAAATCACTGCAGAGAGTGAAATAAATCAGAACAGATTTTCCCCAGTCCTTTCACAGAATTTGGCCATGAAACACTAAAAAAATTCTACCAGCTCTGAATAGAGTTTATAAATTAACAGAATTCAATTCATCCACATATGTCATGGAAAGTATCTGGTTTATACACGAAGTTACTTTCACATGCACATATTTTCTCTCTGTCTCCCTCTCACTCGTGCACACACACACAAGACTTAGGACTGCTTGACTCTGTATCTTATGAACTGTGTTCCTCAGCAAATGTCATAACTTATAGCTTCTTCTAAAGTTCAGAAAATCTGCACAAATTGCTAGGTAAAAGTTCATGATACTTTAAGCTCTTAAAAGACATTTTGGGAGAAGCTGTACAGAAGTTTACCAGCAGCCTGCAGATAAGCACAAACCAGGCAGAGATGCAAACACGAGACCAGTCGAGCAGGGTCAGGCCAAAGGTCTGAGGTTTTGCTATGCCAGGTGCCCAGATAAGGGCACAAGAACAGGGCAAATGTATCATGGCATTTATTTATCCCAAGTTTATTCACTCAGCTTCCAGCAGCTCAAGTCTTCCCAAGGTAGAATGATTTATCAAGATTTACTAGTACATTAATTTTGAAAATGCTTTTAATTTCATTAGTTTATCTAGCCCTTTTTTTTTTTTAATCTGTGCAAACTTCTGGGACTCACAAAAATCCTGTGGCAAGAAGTTTCACAACTTGCTCCAGTCTCTGAAGGAGTACCACTAAACACTTGCTGTTTCTTGTGAACACACAACTTGCTTGTCTCTCATGCAATAACTAGGGACAGCAAATGAAACAGCAGTTCCTTATTCACCTTCCATGTGCCATTCATGATTTTATATTCTACTGTAACATCCCCCTCTGCCAGCTCTTTTTGTAGCTGAAAAATCCTCCTCCATCTAATCACTCCCCTGTAACATCCTTTGTACAAAGGAAGAGCTGATGTGCTGGAAGAGGCAAGCTGTCTGCTTCAACAAGGTGCTTCCAGGGGAATTGGAACTCCCAGGCTAATGAGACCTGGGCCAAGAGATTCTGCTAAGTTGTGATTGCTTAAACTTTTGCATTGAGGTAATGAACACCTCCTCGTGCATTGACTAAAGTCTGCATGCAGCTGGTTGTGAGCTGTAAAGTAATGTCACACATGAGTGGCAAAAGCAAACCATCCTTTCTTTTTACTGCTGAAATGAGAGAATCCTTAAGTGAAAAAAAATACTCAAAAATGTTTGCATAAAGCATTTTGCTGGTTCTAAGAACCACAGTTTGTGACTCTGTTTTTGTATCATTTAAGATACAGTAGCGGAAGACTGAATGGTGGAGGTGAAGCCAGTTTTTATCTTGATATATTTACTTCAAATTTTCTTTGTGGGTTGTTGCATGTTTTGTGTGGGTGGGTGGGGGTGTGCCTTAACCCACTGTACACTACCCTAAGGTTTAGGAAGAACTGGCCAACAAACTACATGACTACTGAAATAACGAATTATGTAGTTCAGATTAATAACGGAAAACAAAAAAATAAATTAATAACCCTCCCTCCCAGCTTTTTTATGTTGTGCTAAAATTTCTTTTAACTGAGTGTTGTACATACTCAGGGCTGCAAGATTGCCTCCATCTCTGATAGCTGATATGCACACATGCTTCCAGGTGGGTCTTCTCTTCTGATAAAGACAGTTGTTGTTAAACTGCTTTGCACTTCTCATAAGCTGTGCCTGTTGCTGCATTTGTTCCCACAGAATTCCTTCAAGTCTGCACGGCCAAAATCTTGTATTCCTGCTATAACGCTTTGAGGCTGTGAGGTGCATCACCAAAATGCCTAGAAAAACAGAGGCCAGTGCTCTGCCTTTATTTACAATATGTGTTGCCTTGTGAACCTCAGTTAATCCAGTACTAAAATGGAATTAAATACTGGCTCCAGAAATGCCAGCAGCAAAACTCACACTGACATTGAGGAGTTCAGGAATCTACTGACTTCTGCCCTGCCAAGTGCTGCAAATCTGTCTGTTCTGAGGTCTGTGAAACAAGACATGAGATAGAAATCCAAGGATTCAACCTCAAAACTTGGTGCTGCTCTATGGGAATCTGTGACTCTTACAATGTGTCTCCTAATGGACATTCTTTCTCCTTTTTTCCCTTGGCTGCTGTTGAGTGTTTCTGGTGTGCCCAAGCAGGGCGAGCACTGGCCGTGCATCCAAATGCACCAGGTACAGTGCGTCTGCACTGGGATGTTAATGAATGTTGGCATCAGGAGATTGGCAAGGGAAGAACCCCGTAAGAAAAGCCTTTTATTCAAAAAGTTCTTCTGTGCCCCATGGCTGAGGGACGGGGTTTAGTGCGTGTCCACTGGGCTGCAGAATTTCTCATCACTGTGCCTGAGAATTTGTGTCTTGGCAAAATTGTTGAGCTAAAATTTGCAAAATGATCTCCAAAACATTAGACGTGCACCTGGTACCTGCTCTCCACTATCCAACATCTGGAAAAACAGCTAAATGCACTTAACTGAATGTGAGTCTCTGGGATGAGTTTCTGGGATAAGTCTCTGCAGTTCCACATGAATAACAAAATCTTACCAGCTTTATTTTCATAGACTTCACCTTAATTTCCTGAGTACAAACACAAATAGTGTTGGCAGCCTCTGTTCTAGCTGTGGCTCCGCTTCCTTTGTGCAACGTATAAATACAAATATGTTCCTCTTGCATTAAGAAGATGTACTACAAACATTATATATTGAGGGGTAGGACAGAGCAACTCAAAGGTAACAGTGGGTGGCACAGATACAGTTCCTACAAGACTCCTGACCAGACTTGATGTAATTAACTCTTGTTAGCACTTGGAGCTCAGACAATGGCACATTTAAACTACGTGGGTGGCTTCAATCCATTTCCCAGTGGGCAAGTGTCCACCTGACAAAAGCACCGCTAGCACTGGCAATGTGTGGGGCACTGGCAGCTTACCCGGAGCAACCAACAGACACGAACCCACCACGGGGACTCTCCGGTGCTCCCAGCAGGACATTTCCAAGACAGGTTTGTGACAAGCTCATGGGGAAGCCAACTGCCCTGCCACTTGGCCTGCATTTCCAAGGTGCAGGCATGGCACCATTCCCACTCCCTAAAGACACGTTTAATCTTTGACAAGGTATAGCGTTTGATAGCAGCGTTGTTTACATATGCATGTGCTCAGTTGAGCTGAGGTGTGCTGCACTGTCAGTGCCACGTCACTCACTGAACAGGCTTCTGGGGGCTTCTTCTGGTACTTTCTACTGCTGAATGGGGAGAAAAATGGACACATTTTAATCATTAAGCTCTATTTTCTTAGAGGGAGCTCTGTCCACAAAGATACTGTCTATGAAATCCTTTAGTCACAAGATATAAAGTCAATGATTGATTTGTATTCTGCAATGCACCCTCTGGCTAAAACCAAGTTATAAGTACCAAATGGTTGAGACGGGGCTTGTGAAAGGGCAGTTGTGTGAGTGGCAGTAGAAGAAAAATGTTAATAAAGGGCAGTCCATTGAACTGAGGTTAAATACTTTCATACCTCTCAACCAACCCAGAAACGTCCCTGAATTCTCATTAAAAAATGTTCTTCATAATCTGATGCTTTACCTTGTTAAGGAAGGGGGATCTTGATGTTCAAGAAATATTACTTCCTTGAGAAGAAATAAAGGTAACAAGGATGTAGCTTAAAAAAATCCTTTGTTCCTTTCATTTTCTTTAAGCATTTATCTTGCCTTTTTGTTCATTTGTCTGGGCTTTATTTTATTTTTAAAGTTTGGTTGGTTTTTTAAATGAGTGAACTTGCAGAAGTTTGGAGGCTTGTCCCTAATTGTGTGCAGGCTCTTTTGTGCTCCTGAGGCAGAGCCAAGCCAGGAGGGCAGCCAGTCTGTCCACTGCCATGCTGGGCACCAACCCTACCAGCAGACCTGCTCAGCCTCCCCACCCCAGAGCCCTGGAACCTGCAAAATCTAGTCACAAATAAATATTTGAGGCTTCGAGGTTTTCCAGAATGGCCATGAAGTGTAAGAGAAACAAAACTCTGCCAGGTTTATTTCACTACAGTCCTGCTTCCAGGTTAAAAATGGCAAAAATCCCAATATACTGGGTAAGGACTTCACAACACTTAGCAAATGCCTGTAGGTGTTTGAGTGGAGGTTTGGGATGTCGTCAAGTCTGTTCAATGAAGAGTTAGCTTGCGGGAGTTTTTACCAGGCGCACAGTGGAAAGCTTGGGTTTAATCCAGGTTATGGTGTGCCTCGCTGGTAGGGCTGTGGGCCTGGCACTCTGGTCAATGTCCTACAGTTGTGCCAGTTTTCAGCTGTGCCGCTCAGTGCAACCGGGGCTTTGGAACGCTTTGAGGATGCCAACACCTCATCTCTAATTTAAGCTCATAGAAAGTCCCAGGGAAGTTTGCTGGGTATTATCATTGCCAAGGGAAGTGACTGATAAGAATGGTGTGAATTGACAAGCTGAGTCCAGCATAAGCGTGCACGTGTGCTGGGAGAAGCTCTGCAATGGACAGGGCGATGTACTCGAATGAAGATTCCCCCTCAGTGGCCTGCAGAGCACTGATCTGATACAGCAAGTGGACTGACCACCGACAAAGTGTTGCGAGGATGGTGTCTCCCTCCTCAGGAAGGGGTGCCACATCCGTGAAGAGTTTTCTTCTGCATTAGGGAGCGGCATATACCTTGATCTTAAATCACATACATGATAACTTTTGCTTTACATTTTAAATTAGCCTCAAATTGCATTATTTTAAGTGCATGAGCTCACTGCCCACTTAGTTACAGACAACATGTTTGAAAGTCAGGGCACATTTGATTCTGGACTTTTCTTTAAAAACAGCTTAACCTTTTTTGTATAGCAAACGCTAGATTTCAAACAAGTCTGTCTGTATTGACTGAGCAGTGTTTTTTCTGCAACAGAAGTGTTTAATCCTGAGAAAACTCAGATCTGAAAACCTCTTCGTTGGCTGAAATGTTCAAAGATTTAACAAATTCAGCAAGTGGGAAAATTAATCTTTGAATAGAAGAAACAATCTGACAAAATAAGCCATAAAAGTAGGTGCCAGGTGTCGTAAGGAAGTTCTTAATGCAGCACTTGCCTAATGTATACTCAAAATGCATCCACTTTTGTTCGAAGATCCAACAAAACATATGAAATTGGGTTACACCAATTCTCTTGATCTATGAATCTTCCACTGTGTCAAAGATAATACACCAAACAAACTTACATGTAAATGGTGTGATAAAATGATCTACCGTATACATTATCATCCATTAATATTGTTGGGGCTAATGCATTTCATCTGTCACACACTTTGTTTTATATCATCCCCACCTTACTAAAAAAATACCATAAAAGCTGCCAGGTTGACAGCTGTGCAGGTTACCTGCCGGAAAGGGAAAGTCCAAGGACACTGTTTCCCATCACTGGTTTGCCCACGGCTGCAGGTGAAGAAGGAAGCACTGTGGTCAGGCTGTGAGGAAAGGTGTGCTCTGCTCTGGGCATTGCCACTGTCCCCTGGGCTCGTCACTTCGTTTCTCTGTGCCCATCTCCCTCTTCCACTCAGTGCGTTTGTCAATAAGTGGAGCGCCACCTGTTCTCCCCCTAACCTGTGTAAATGTGCCCCACACTTGGCAGAAGCCTCCAGGCTCCACAGGATAGCATAGTAAGTGCAAAATAACAATTCATAATAAGATGAGAGACTCGGAGATCACTCTGACCTTGAATTCTCCACTGTCTTTTAACAGGGAGAGGGTGAAGTTGGATAGAAACAGCCCCCTCATTTTGTGTAGAGCCACCAGCGACCCAGGCTGCATTTGAACCACAGCCCCAGAGGCGAAAGGCTTTGCGACTCATTGCCAATTCACAGCAAGAACATAACTTGAGCCCACACACTGATGCTAAGCAAGGGCTGAGTGTTACTAATCCTTGTTCACATATCTACACCTATTAAAATCACATGTGTGAAGGTTTGCAGGACTTGTTCTTTTATTGTGATGACTGGGCCTTTCGTAACGTGTTCGTAAATCAAATAAAAAAAGAATTATCTGCAAAAAGGAGAAAATAAAAGGACAAATGCAAGAACAATATATGGCTTTCTTCCTCGGACGTATTGTACTGAGTAGCGTTGCTTGGCTTAAAGCAAAACATTATGTTTTTAGAAGGCTGAGGAGAATGTTTAGACCTAGTGATTTAAAAAACTCATTATCACAGGTGCTGCACTTCATTCTCTGATTCATTTTTATTACCAGAAAAGCCACCTCTGCAAAGGCTGCCTGGCAGTGTCCCTCCCACTGGAATGCTTGCCCTTCTCCCTGGCTGCATAATGTGTGGAGGGCAGGATTATCCAACTTGCTAACCATCCCTCTTGGCCCGTGGGCTCCTGGATGATGGGGAAAATCTACTTGGATGAGATCTTTCAGATTCTGACTTTCAGTGACCCTGTGACAGAACAAGATAGAAAAGTGCTGCTTTTTAAAATGCTGGGTAGTTACTTTCAGCTGCTGACAGATGTCCTGTCAGAATTTATCAGTATACGTTACAGTTATTTTTTCTTTTTTAAAAACCATGTAGATTATGGATATCAGTCCCAAAAACCTTAAATAATTCCCTTGAAAGACTATTTTATCCCTCCTGATGTTTGCATCCCCATGGACCAGGCATTTCACAAGGGAGATCAAGTGGAGTGATGGAAGATGAGACTGTTTTAAAAAGAAATATTCTCTGATTTTTTCAGCCAATGATGGCAGCCAGGGGTGAGCAAAGGAACTTCCTTGTCCAGGGCTTTTGTGAGTACAATCACAGTGCTCACAGGTTGTGTGTTCTAACTGCCATTGCTCATGATATAATTTTGAGCCCTTTACTGATACATGTGCAATTATGTGGAATAAATCTCTTAATTGTTGTCTTACACATCACACAGTTTCCCCTGATGCTGATAAGAAGTCATTCCAGGTAAATCACACCTGTCTGGAAGCTGAACAGCCTGAAATGTAAAATGCCAAGAGATCTTACCCTATGCTCTCTGGACTCCAGTACTATTTCTTGCACTCCCCAAAGGATGCCATTCTTTGATCCATTGCTTTTCCAGGAGAAACTCCTATCATCACTTCAATATCTTCATATATCTTATCGAGGACCTCAGTCATCTCTTTTTAAAAGTTGTCTGTAAAGTGATGTATTTGGCTATGGCTATAAAATCACAGCTTCTGAAACCCCACGGTCTGTGGGGCATGGATGGATGTTCTGTTTGGGGGATGTCCTGTCATGTCATTCCAACTCCAAGCTGTCACTTCCCAACGCTCCTACAGGCAGCCTGGTTCTTTGTTAGAAGAAAAGAGGACAAAGTGTTTAAGTTTAAAGGGTGTCAACATTTGACTAACGCTACTTTGCCAGATAAACAAATAGTGTGTTTCTCATATGTTATGCAATTATGACTAAGAGAGGATCTGTGCAGGATGAAATAAGAAATAATGGCCCATGAGATCAGGGACAGAAGGCAAAGTATCCACACAGCAATATAAAGAAGTTGTCTCCATTGTACACAGATGGGGGAACCCGTAGTCATTGTATATGAATTCTGTTTTCTCTATCTGTTGTTGAAATGATTTGATACAAGTGGTACTAAAGAAAATGACGTGGCCTCCCATTGCCTTGTGCATATCACAGTAAGAATAAAAGCACTTTGGTTTTATAAGGAAATAAATATGTAATTTTCACTATGAGCACACATGATCAAACTCAGGTAATTAAATCCAAGCCCTGTCATCAAGAAAAAATTCTGATACTAAAACCAAATAAGGCCAGGAAAAGTCTCAAATGTCTTCACTCACCCTGACTGCCAGCACCTGTCATTCAGCATCAGTACCCAGCTGATGCCAGGTATTAAAAACCCCAACATATTTATTGCAGACACCTGTACTTTTCAGCTGAATTCCAGGAAAACCACCCCAGACTCAGTCAGAGCAGAGCCAATCAAGCAGTTTGCTCCTGGTGAATGTCTAATGAGCTCCTGGGTGCTGGGTTCTGAGAGCCTGAATGGGCCTCTCAGTGCAGTGGTGAGCTCCCAGTTGATTTTCTGGTTTTAGTGAATACATATTTTCATTTGAAGCCACAGCAAAAATTACTTCACGCTGAAAACAAGCATTCCTGGATCTTATAAACAAACAGTATAAATAAAGAAGCCAGGCCTTCAAGTGTGACTTTGTTCTAGAGAAACATTAAATGCAGTGCATCACACACACTCACTCACAGTCACTCTCCCCACCCTCTTCTTAATTTATACTTTCTTTTATTTGCAGGCTTTTAAAAAAGAATTACACAGCTTAGCACAATTTGCCATCAGACCAAGAGGAAAAAAAAGTAACCCAACACTTCACTCAGAGGTTGGAAATGCTGCAGACAGAAATTGTTAAGTCCTTAACATATCAATCCAGAGTTGTATAATTCACATCCAGAGCTGCTACCAAGTCACAGGGGGGGTGACTTAATATGTTCCCTGAAGTCCATTATGTTATCCATATCCAGGAAGATATCTGTGCCAGGGCTTTCTTGAATCAAAGCAATGTCCACCATTCTTCAACTGTGAGCCTGCTGAGATTTTTATTTTTTTTTTCAGCTTCTGGCAAATAGATATCTGGCTCTAGTACATGCCAGATTGATGCACTTTGTGACTGATCCCTTAATAATATTCAAGTCTCCTAGTCCCAGAACACAAAAGCTCAGCAACTGCACAGATATCTACCTTCGATATTTTTTGCTGCTATATATAAAAAAAATCCTACTATCTCTGTCCCCAAAAATGCACTTATTGTCTTGTGCTAGACCTCACAATTTTAAATATTTTTTTTTTATTTTCATGTAGGTCTGGTGACAAACATTTATTTTTAGCTTTAGCAAATGTGGGGAGAGACTACATGTGAAAGATGGAGAGAGAGAAATAGGGAGGAGGAGAAAATACATGTGAGTTTTACACTTGGGGCCCACATTACATCTATGCAATATTTTCTAATACATGCATTCCTATTAAGATGCCCTATATGACTTCAGGGCTTCCTCCATCATACACAATCATTACTCTTAAGCCAAGCCTGTGTGTGGAGCTGTTTTCTAACTCTGATTAAAATTTCCAAGGATATCATTGTTAAAAAGACTAACAACTACCTATTGCAAATAAAGTGGTTTTAGAAATCAAGTGCTAAAAGTAAACAGCCCACTCTGGCTCGATTTCTCATGTTTTTATTGCTACACCCCTGTGAGACTCAATGGATAGAATTATATTATAACATTGTGCTGCTGTATAATGCTCTTTAGTTACAATATCATGATATATTAATACATATCTACACTTCAGTCTTCAGCAGTTTCTTTCATCTGAACAGATGAGATCTAAGCCACGTTTTTTTCAGTCTTTTTTTGATTTTTGGACCCCTACAAATTTCCAGTCAAAAGTATGGCCCCCTTTAGAATTTCCATATGCAGAGATTGCTACACAGCATCTGTGAACTCATTTTCCTTAACCTTTTATTAGTAAAGGTAGCAGGAGTCTGTAGGTCACAGACTGAAAGCATTTTCTAAGACCTTACAAGTTAATTAAACTGCAAACCCTTCACCCATTCGACCAGCAATACCTCCAATTTGCAAAGGTGCCAGCGAAGGGACAGAGAGGATCATTGTCTTCCCAAAAACACCCCCACAGAGGGAAACTTCGCCTGGGACACCCAATTTCCAGCTTCAGTGTTAACCTTCACTCTTCGTGGGCAGTGGTAGAACTTTCAGTGTGAACCGTGGGCACAGAGACCTGGAGATCTGAAGGTTTCTGGCAAAAGAAGCCACTGAGCCTCTGCCTTCAGTGTTGCTTCACAAGGAAGATTTTGCTGTATTTTCAGTACTACCAAGGCTTTATAAACCGTAATCAGACTTTACCTCTGTTCTTTGAATGATATAAAAATCACTACATTCTAGATGTTGTGGTGGGGAGGTTTTTTGTTTTTTGGGTTTTTTTCTGTAGTACTCATTTGTCATTTAGGAAGAAGACTTAAAAATTGTAGTCAAAGCTATTTCTTTCCTGCTTGTTTGCATTGCTAGTATAGGTCTTATCTTTTCCAGCAGGCTACATTGCCACTGGAGTGCTAAAAAAAAAAAAAAAGAAAAAAAGAAAAAAAGAAAAAAAAAGGGACAACCCATTAACTGAAGATCAGAAGTTGAACAAATTGGGAAGCTACTTTTCATGGAACTGTTAAAATCCTCTGGTTTTGCTTATTTGCTCGTAAACTATAACCTTATGAAATGTGCAATTGAGATTAAATCGTTGTCAAAGTTTCAGCCCCTGTGCCCTTCCATTACAACGTGTGAGAGTTCCCCCTGCGCATTCTGAGATAAGTCTGCACTATTTTTGTTAGAACAGTTCATGCATTCAGAGCGACTTGTTCCAGCGCAGATAAGGCAAGTGGTGCTTTATGATGTACTAGCTGGTCCTGCTGAAGTGTGTGTTACAACAGGCTAAGTATCACTTCCCTGTCTACACTGGCAATTTGGAGCAAATTGGGGGATTCTATTTAAGCTCTTGTAAAAAGAAAAGGAAAATATTTTACAATCCTCAGTTCAAACTGCTACAGACTCCAAGATTAACTCCTGCACAGAAATTCCCAAACTCTCCATAGGAGACCCTTGGTAAGTATGTTTATTTCCATTTTTTAAGGAATGCAGCTGATGAGGGTAAGATAAAATTAAGAGTCAAAGAAAAGTTAAAGGCAGTCACCAATAAGTGTATTTTTTTCCTATCAATTCTTGCAGAGGCTGTAACTTGCAAGAGGTATAATGTGATCTTAGCTGGAAAAGGAAAAGGGCTTGATATATGAGTGGGAGAAGGGGTTCATAGTCTAACTCTGTGCAACCATGACGTTAATAACACTAAACAAACAGGGTGGTGAGCAATGGGACTCGGGCAGTCTCCTCTCTGTGCACCTTCCCCCATGGGCTCACTGCTCTCTGCCACCCACACTGCCCTCTCCATATGGACCTCTCCTCCGATAGGTGCGAATTTGGACCTCTCTAATAGCCATGAAGTTGGAGGACATAAATGCTGTTGATTTCTCAATCTCCTGTCATATTCAGCTGAAGTTAATCTATGGTTACAAACGCTACAGCATGATGAGGTGAGCTGCTTTTCTCCAAGAAGCCAAGATAAAAGAGGTGAGATTGTCAGCCAACAAAACTAGGGAAAGTTAAACTTCATATATCTCTCTGATGAAAAACAAGCATAATAAATCTTTCAGAAAGTAAAACAAAACAAGGGCACTCTGTGTTGTTAAGGGAAGAAAATCCAGAAGGATTTTACAGAAACTTTTAAGAGTTCTGGTCAAAGTTCTACTAGAATATCACATATTCTATTGAATTAATGTTGGTGCCAGTTCAAGAGACTGTATCCCCAATGTCACAATCTTGGCATTTGCCTTAAAACCACAGTTCCTAGATGTCTGTCTTTCAGACTCCCTGTGTTTTCTTTATTAAAAAATGGAAATATCTATCCTTTAGGGTCTTTATGGTCAGGATTTCAACTAAGGTATGCAAACAAGAGTGTACTGTTAACTGCTTTAATACTCTGAACAATAAATTCAGGGTCTACAAAGACATTTTCTGTTGTCATCTAGTAGCTTATTCCTTCTAGAAAGTATCTTCATTAAAAGTGAAGCTCAGCTTCTAGGATGTAAAACTTCCATGTGCAGTCCCTGCCACTCCTTCAGGCACTGGCTGCAGTCGGGGAGCAAGCCAGGTACCGTAGCAAGGTGAGTCCTTGCACAGAGGAGACATTACAGCCACCTGGGATAAGTCACTGCTTGGGCCTCTCTATTAACTTTGCAGGACAGTCAGATGGCCAGCTTAAAGACAGGCGAGACAAAATACTCTCTGACATGTTAACTGTTGCAGATAATCGTCAAATTTGTTTTCACTGCCTTATCCTGCAATATGCAAAATATAAGCAGAGCCCTCTGCTTTGGCGTCCCACTCCTGCCAGGGAGGAGAACGTGTTCAGTCGTGGACAACAGAATTGCAGGAAAAGGAGCAAAAACTACTAGTGATAAAAAGACAATACATGACGATACTCTTTTATAGTATTATTTGGTTGGAACAAGAGGAAGATGAGTTTGAAAAAGAATTGTGGTGCTTTTTTTTCCTTTTTTTTTTTTTTCCCCCCAGAGAGGGTAATGAACAAATGCTGGAACAAAATTTGCCTACAGTGGAAGGGGGATTCTGACTTGAAATCTTAAAAACCAGGTCAGATGTCTTTCTAAATGAAATATTGTAGCTCAGCTAGAAATGGCAGACTCGTGGCAGGAACCACTTGTTGAAATTCAATGACCTCTGTAATACAGGACCTCAGAGCTGAAGATCATAATAATCTCCTAAAAATCCTACTTTTATTTATTTGTATTAAAGCATTGCTTAGATTCAAATAACATCTGCTTGCAGAAAAAACTCAATATATTCATAAAAATTTTGTTGTGTTACTTCAAAACTAACATTGCTATATTCTGCTAAACATTGTAAATACACTTAGTAAAAACAGACAGTCATTGCCAAAAGAGCATATAAACCCATTTTCTAATATAAACAACTAGCTTTGTGCTCAGAAAGAACCTCATGGGTTGTGGTAACAGATTCATGCACACATGACCTAAATGGTGCAACAGGATTTCAGGGCTTGTCAAGTACCTGAGGTGCAATAGAAGCCCCCTGCATGCCCTGAGGTGGCTACAGGTGGTCATTGATGACAGCACTTTTTTGTCCAGACAAGAACATCTTGAGGTCTGACTCTGCAAGCTCTCCATGATCCTCCCAAGGAGAGCGGTGGTAGTTCACCACGTTTCAGATTTGAAATCAGGAGGAAGGAATTTCACATTCCTGCAAGATGCTAAACTGCTGCCTTACCAACTTTCCTGCAATTGTCCTGTACTGCAGCAGTGAATGTTTCGGTCATAAATCATTGAGCTCTATTGCCATAGGAAAGTATGCAAAATGGGCTGCATGAGCTATTTTAGCTGTGTTCTCCACTCCGGCCTGGACACAGATTGTTTTAGGTCAGAGGGACAAAGAGCACGAGCCTGAGGACATGTGTTTATTGATAACATTGTGCACAGTTCTCCCAGATCCTCTGTACACAGACTTCTTCAGTCTGGGCCACCAAAGGAATCCAGAGACCAGTGTTATTCTGATTTATGTCATCTCTGTTTACTTCTGCATCCCTCTTTCGCAAAACCTCTGCCTCAGCTCCCTGCCTTTCAGAAGAAAGCTAAGCTAAGGATGCTGGCAAGGCAAAGAAAAAAGATAGTGCCTCAGGCGAGCAGTGGTGATGCCAATTCTACCACAATGCCTTGAATGCCAGATTATGTCTTCCCACGGATGCAGCAGATGTCCTAAGGGTGCTGTTGCCCAAAGAATTACAGCGGATCTCGTACAACCATGAGTTGTTGTAAAAAGGGTGAGTGGAGCAGGTGAGTATGACAGAGCTGTGCTCCAGGGAAAAACGCAGACAAAACACACGGGACCCACCCTTGCCCTTTGTGCCTCCCAAAATTAGAAAGAATAGTCTCCAGTGGAGTTTTACATCTACCAAATGCCTTGAAATCCAGACATGGTGCTTTTGAAATGTGTATTTGAGACGGGTGCTGACCGGTCTTATATTTGACAAGGCCAGGAGTCTCTCACCTGTAAAATAGATCTCTGTAGGATTAGGGTCCCTGAATAGGGCTCATGGATGCAGAGAGCAGAGGTGGAGAGCAGGAGAGCAGCTCCCTGGCTTTCCTTTTGCAGATGCATGCTTTCTGAAGGAGAAAGTAGGTCAAGAAAGACTGTCTTGAAGACCCAGAACAGGAATGTCCTGAGACATATTGGCCCTTCTCAGTCTGGTAGATGGAGGATGTTCGGAATTTCTCCTGTAGATATATACCTCCTGTAGTGGTTGCAGGTCCATCTCATCTGTTTCATTTTCTGGGGATCCTGCATTAAGTAAGGCCGGGGAGCTCAGACACCAGCTCTGAGCTGGAGCTAATTGCAATACTTCAGGCTGCAATAAGTTTCCCAGAAAGGCCCCTGTTCCCGAGCGCCTGACAACTGCACCTCTCCAGAGACACTATCTAGAGGCGCCAGCAGTAGACAGAGCCTCTGATGCAATAAATCCTTGGAGCACTCCCGAGACACAGGGAAAGCACTTGATGTTGCTGATATCCTGATTGTTTTGGATAGCTCATTGTCACCTAATTGTACCGTAGGAAGGTCTGTCCATTCCCTCCCGTCTGCTTATTTATGCCCTCAGGCTATGTAAAGGCTGCATGTGCCTGAAGAAACAGCCAACCACAAAGTCTCCAGTGCCAGTCTTTTGGTATGCGCTAGCTCAGATTCCTTGTTGCAAGAAAAACCTCTGTCTGTTGATAAATGGCAGCATATTTTACAAAGAGAGTGAGATTGCTCTGCTCCTTCAGCAGGGCTCAGTCTATCTCCTTGGCTGACTCGAAACTGCTTGATGTAGTTGGGAGGCCTTTGCCAAAGTCAAAAAAAAATAGACGTACACTTCAGGAGCTGGGGGAAGCAAAGGAAAGGCCAAAACAACCTTTAGAGCAGAATTATTACTCAGAAAAGTATTTGCTAGGAAATAGTAAAATACAGTAAATGTCTCTATTATAAATGGCCCGGTCAAGGTATTAATATGCACTCAAGGAGAAGTTAAGAAGTATTTTCCTGAGAATCCTTTCACTTTGTTTATGCTTGAATAGATCAGCTATTAATCAATATGATTGCAAGCTTTAAGTGTCAGGAACTTGTTTGCGCATGCAGTGGCAAAGAGGAGGCACTGTGCAAAATACTAGTAACAACTGCTTATGAGGAGAAAAACCCCATAGGTTTCTGTAGATTTCTGTAGGATGAAAATCTGCATTCAAGCCTTTGGTGGCTCCTGGGAGGAGTGCACTTCTTGTGGCCGTGTGGCTGCCAGCCTGCAGACCTGGCTGGAGTCTGGCCTGGGTGTATAACTCTGGCCTTGCAGGAAACACAGGACTCATCCACTTCCTAGCCTAAATTAAAACTTCCTGTCTTAGTCCAAAATGACATCCCTTTGGTCAGCCTCCACTGTCACCCTTACTGACTGCACTAGGGTGGTGGCCATAGGTGGCTCTGGAACCCTGAGATATTTGGGACAGAAAAACATGGGGCAACAGACAGCGACACACTGAAGAGCATGAAACCTAACTGGAGTGATTTGGAGAAAAACTGAAGCAGGAGGGAATGAACCGACTTGTTTGCCATTTGAGGATAGATCAGCAGGGACATGGTGGGATCACTCTTATGAATAGAAGTCTATTATGGACAGATACAGTCTCTTTAGGAAAGACAGGCAGGGAAGAAAAGCAAGGAGTGTACCTTCTACAGGAAGGAGCAGCATGAATATATCTGGAAAGAGGAGACAGGCTGTTGGGAGCTTGTGAGTCAAGATCAGAGGACAAGACAGTTTAAGGTAACACTGTGATGGGTTTGTTACAGATCGTCTGATTAGGGTGACAAAGTCAATCATGTCTTTAAACAATTAGAAGTCTCCAGATAACAGTCCAGAGTGCTATTGGGACAATTTAACCTCCCTGACTTCAGCTGTAAGGACAGGACAGAGGGACACAACAGGTTTAGAAAGTCTCTGGAGTTTGCTGGGGAAAACTTCTTAACAGAGATGGTGTATGGCCAAAAGGTGGGTGATGGCCTCATGGATCTGCTTCTCACAAACAAGGAAGACTTGGACAGGGATATGATAATCAACAGCAGCCTTGGCTGTAGTGACTACAAGGAGCCGTGAACCTGACAGGAGTGAAGACAAGCAGTGCAACACAAACCTGAGGCGTCAGGAGAGGAAACTTCAGCATCCAAGTTAGGACATTACAGTCTGAATGGGTAGACAATTAGATGCATAAAAGCCTGTTTAGATGACCAAACTCAAGTGACAGTGGTGATGGGCTGAACCCCTGGTTGTCAGTGGCAAGTGCATTACTAAAGGGGCCTATCCCACAACCTGTCCTCTTTGACATTTGCATCAAATACCTGGAGGAGGTCTCATCACATTTGCAGATGACATCAAATTGGACAGTCCAGTTAACATATTGGAGGGTAGGGCTGCTGTCCAGTGGGACCTAGAGAGGCTGGAGAAATGCGCCAATGGGAACACTATGAAATTCAAAAAGAATAAATGCAAAGTGCTAACTCCTAGTTGTCTCATCTCTGTCCTTAGAAGCTTTTGAAACTTCACTGGACAAACTCCTAAACAAACGGGTCTGAATTCAGAGCTAAAACTTGTTTTGAGCAGGAGGCTGGACTGAAGGTATCACATCCCTTCCAACATGAGCAGTTCTGTGATTGCTTGGTATGATCAAATAATCCTATGCTGTTAAACTTCATTGTTTTAAGAAGTTACTACCCCTGTGCTGACTGTTGCCATCCATCAGCCAGAACCCCTACAGCTGGAATGCAGCTGGCGCATGTTCATGTTCATAGACCATTGCAAAACTAATCCCTTTTACCTCATATTGCAACAGACTACAAATGCATACGCAGCTAATTACTGTGTGTCAGTTGAAAGGGCAGTCGTTTCTGGCTGAGGGCATGCTCGTGGCTTACAGCTTGCTAGGTTCATTGCCTATTGCCATCTGCTCTCAGCCATGGTTCACCTACAAGACCTCCCTCACGGATGCTGTATTAGTGCAAGCCAAATTATGATCATTTTAATATCTGTATTGCCATGCCATCCACAAACTCTGCTTAGGGGCCAGTATCCCAGCAAAACCACCGTGCAAAAGGAAGGCCCTTGCTCCAAAGCACTGACTGCCCAGGTGGGTGCCAGAGGCAAGAAGAAAAAGCCCAGGGAGCCAGCTAGGCAGTGGTCTGCAATCTCAGCCAGCGATCTCCGTGCTCCAGGTCCTTAAATGCCATCTCATATTTCTCAGATAGTTGAACACGCTGCATCTGGCTAGTGCTTGATGTTTGCTTGTGACCATATACATATAGATGCCTACACGCAACTCCTTTCCTGTGAAATGAGAGTGTTTTGCAATGGACTACTGCTTTGGTTGGTTTGGAAAACAGAAACATATAAATACAAATCTAAGGCAATTAGTTTAAAAATATCTATTTATAACAAACTCTGACTAAACTTGCTGGTTCCACTTATTTGTTTGTGTTTGGAATATTAGATCCAATCTGAGGCAACGGACGGCTGTATAGGTGCACATATACCTCCGTTGCACAAATAAATCAAAGTAAAGCAGCCCAGTTCTTGTAGACTGACATTAGGATAAGTATATCTTAAGAAAGTTCTTATTCAGACTTGGCTTCAGGCAATAAAACGTCATAGATGTATAACTCTAGTGAGTGAAATTCCTAGGGAGCAAATTAGGCTAAAAACATCTTCTAGAGACAGCTAGAAAGGAATCAGACACCACCCGAAAATAAGGCAAGTTATGCAGTAAATGTTTCATTTATTGGATTTCTTCCATTACTATTAGGGTTAAAAGATGTGTTGTCAATAAAAATGGTATATTTATGGAGGGCTCTGTATTTCAGAAGCCTATTTCTTGTCATTCACTCCTATAGTGCTTGATATCACCTCATGATAAAGTGTGAATAATCGCTGCATGAATGCATATTTCTACCCATTAACGATTTTATTATTTGACAGAATTATCTCTAACAAAAGCAAGAGGTAAAGCTGTGGTTTAGGTGCTAAAAGGGAGGGATGTTCCTACTGAGCCATAGCCAGGATTTGGGAAGCAGAGCATGGATTGAAAGATATCAGGCTGTGTTAAAAGGTTGAAAACAATGCACATGTTTTTTTGGTACCTAATTTTCCAATGCTTCTTCACCAAGTGCAGATAGAAAGCCCACCCTATTGCTCAAATAACACACTGTGACCTGGTCAGTACGTGTGAAATCTAAACCCACAAAGAAATCCAGCAGTAGCACCATGATTTCGTTGTTTGTTATTTTCCCATTTGATAGCTTTCTTGAATTTTCACGTGTGCTTGTTACAGTCAATGCAAGTGACTGCAGACAGGAGCCACGGTTGCTGTGTTTTCATGCTGTCATCTTGTCTGCCCTAGAAAAAATTTCCCCTCTTTGCTAATGCTGGAAGAGCCAGTACTGGTAAGACACTGGGCAGATGTGTTTGCTTCAAGTTACTGGAACCTTTTCAATATCGATTTTTTTTTTCTGACATTCAGAGCAGATTTAATGATCCAAGATTATTTGTAAACATACAGACTCCTTTGAGCTGTAGACTCAAATCTCAGCCTGGTCAACCAAAGTCCTTTTATCTTTCCAAAATAAATAATTTGAATTTTACACATTGCAACCTACATTGGGACCTTTTGGAGAAGACCATGAAAACAGATGACTCACCCCAAATAAGTAAACATTACCCAGGAGATCTAGCTGGCAGTTAGCAGGCCATATTTCTCCAATAGAGACTTGGGCCTCTGGTGAGACATTACAGATTCCAGACCATTTTTCATAAAACAATGGCCAACCTCTTCCCTCTTCCGTTCATTGCAATGTGAACTGGCAGGTGAACCTGACACACTTTTTCGCTGTTGCTGTTCATGAGATGGCAGGATTCCTGGGATCAAAATGCTGGGCCAAAAAGTAAAATGATGACACTGTTGTTGGTAACCAAACCCCATCGCTCAGCATTTGGTATATGGTACCAAGTTGTGAGCATTGCAAAAGCTTGGAGAAAGGCACTTCTAACTTCTTCATCTGTGCTAGAGGTCAGCTTTGGCAAGAAAGCCAACATCTCTTGAATTTGGAGCACCTGGCTTTGTCTCACCAGCTGTTACTTAAAACTGACTATTCAAACAATAAATCAGGTTTCATGCCATGGATTAGCTTGACTTTTTTTTTTTTTTTTTTTTTTTTTTTTTTTTTTTTTTTTTTTTTTTTAATATTTTGTTTCTTTCATTGTTAAACACCATACATTTTTTAATCTAAAGTATCACCTGAGAATATACTACTCAACAGGTGCTATTGACCCCTGGAGAGCGCTCACTTCCCCCATCGTGAAACAAGACCTGTTACATAAAGGGCAATGATACAAATAGGATGCATAACCTGTCCAAAGTGACTTGTACTACCTTAATTAAACAGTGTTGATTTAGAAGTCATTGGCAATCCTTGGACTTCACAATGTCATTAGCTATAAGCTGTAGTTTGAAAACAAACCTCTGGAAGTTTGCAATAGGAAGAACTTGATGTTGCCATGAAAACTAGAAAGCAGTTTCCTGGCCCTCCATGGGGCTTCTCTGATTCCATTGCGGTGGCAAAACTCCAGGTGTGAAAACGTGTCCAGGAAACACCTTCCACAGCTCTGGGCCTTCCAGAGCCATCTTCTACACTCAGGACCACCATGTGGCATTGGGGCAAGCAATGCCAAGCTCCTTCCTACCAACATTTACTCACATGAGCAACATTACTTGCATGAGTAGTTCAGGTGTGTCATCACTCACAAATAATCTGTCAGTGATGGTACTTGCACATATGAGGCTCCACAGAATCAGGACCTTCTATAACCATCCTCAGGCAACAGCTGGGTCTATCTTGCACATCAACTTTTGATAATGCTTACTAAGTGGTTATCAACTACACTAGGACTGAAGCGAAAGCATGCTTGTTTGAAAAAATAAAAATCCATAGCAGATTGTAAAAAGATCTTTGAAAAACAAAACAAAACTGTGCAACTGTTTTTGTTCATTTGGATCAAATTATAACACATGGCCCTGCAAAGTAAATAGGAGTCTGTCACATTTGTATTTCTAATCTCACATTGTTCTGGGATATAAAGCCATTTTAAAAATCAAAAAGCAAACAAAAATGGAGAATATTTGTTAAGGTGTCACTCTGCAAGGCACTAGTATGCAAAGACAGTAAGTATATAATCGGGGACAAATGGGGAGTGTGCATGCCCACAGACAGTTATTTAGCAAAATCTCTGAAAGTAAAAAGCAAGTTAGTCAAAAGACCAGTGGAAAAAGAAACAGTTCAATGCATCTGTACATTGAGTTAACATTGAAGTATTTCAGTAGTCATGTTTTTACTTGGTGTCTTAAAATAATCCCTTTTCTGTCTCCATATTCCCACTTAGACATTGTTCACAGACTTATTTATTTATGAAGTCTGAAGGTTAGTCCCTACCTGCTGAGACTAATTAGCCCTGTTCTTTGTGTCCTATGCAATCCTGTCTGATTAAATGTACACATTTGTTTTACTTCTTTTCATGCTTCCTTTCACTCTACTTCTGCTTTACTGATTAATATTAAAGTTGTAAGTTGCAGTGATTTTTTTATTTCTATTTTGTCTGCATCTTTCCCTTTAGTATGCAAATTCCTATGTGAACTTTTTAATGCCTGAGAATTCGTGTTAGCCTTGTCGATCTCTGTATTATTATTTTTATTATTCTTTTTACAGAAGACAGTTTAGCTGAAACCCCCAAACTCTCTAAATATTGCATGACAAATTGGCTTTGTTTTGGAAACCCTATGTGCTGAATGACCCTTAGCATGAGCAGCAGGTTAGATTTCTGGAGGAATGTTTGGATTATTTAGTACAGCCTGTCCCTTGCTTTCAAACACCATTTCCATTAGGCAATTTACTAATTCCCATTGAAATTACTGTCTTCCCGCCCCCATCCCCCCTCCCCTCCTTTTGTTCGTTGCCCATGTTAAAGTTTCCAATTGACTCGTCCATTGTTACAATTTGTCACTGCTGGAAGATCAATTTGTTTCCCCCTTCCCCCCCGGCACGTTAGATTCGGGGCACAAATGCCTTTTCTTGTCTCCGCACGACTCCGCTCCCTGGTTTTGGGGCAGAGCCCCGGGCGGACCGGGCAGCGCCCGCACCCGGACCGCGCTCACTTTGATCCCCCCCGGCAGCGCGATGTTTACGCCACCACAACTTTTCACTTCTGAAGTCTGGGAGTCCTTGATTCTCCGTCCTGCCATGCTAATTAACTTCTTAGCAGTCACATTCCTTTTCCTCTTCTGTTTTTTTTTTTTTCCCATTTTTTTTTTTCACATCAAGGACCAGAAAACATTATGCCTTACTATAAGATAATTTGGAAATATCTGATCTTCAGCGAGTGATCTCGTACGTTTTCATCCTGCGTGTTATAACCATAATAAATGCGAGGAGCAAGTGCTGCTGGAAGAAAAAAAAAAAAAAAAAAAAAGGAAAAAAAAGAAAAGGCTTTTACTATATTCTAGTGTTTATTATGATTGGAGTTTCTTACCTCCAACGAGTGGCATGAAAAATGTTAACGGTTTGAGAAAAACACCCACCCCACCGCCCAGCCGTCACATGTACCCAAATAATAAGGGCACACACACACACATCCTCCAGGAGAACCCTGGCTGCGGGGGGACGAGATGTTTATTAATGCCCAGAATGGAAAAGTTGGCGCTCCCGGAGCACGGAGACGGGGACCCCCGCGCGGGTGCGTTTCCCCGTCGCTCCCCCCGTCCCGCAGCGCTGGGTTACGGCGCACCCAAATTTTTAATTTTTTTT
>VWZG01010973.1:168610-213102 GCA_013396735.1 Grallaria varia | reverse complement strand
TCAATAAAGATGTTAAACAGGAAGCAGGAAAAGAAGTCTTTTTTGTTCTGTGCAGAACTACAAAGACCTTTGCCATGTAAAATAAGTCTTGTTCCCCAAAATCATATAAATGTCTAAAGGGACTAGTTAAATTCTTGCTGTATCATTAGTTCCCATATTTCCACAGATCAGGCAGTCTTGTTGCCTGAATTGAATTTTCAGTCACCAGTTGTTAGACAGTTATCAGATTTCTTATTTCTTTTTGAAAAAGGTAAAGTGCCTTAACCAAGGATCTGATTTTATCTATAAGATTTGCAATTCAGTCTTCAAGTGCAGTCTCTAAATGTGACCTTGAACATCTAGGGATTCTTTCTGTTCATAAACATATGTAGAGATGCATACCAGCATACAGAGATACCACAGTCCTGACCAAGGAAAATCAAACCATCGGAAAAACTCCTCTTCCCAACAGTGCATGTGGATGCATTCACGTGTTTTCCACTTACACAGTTATTTAGTTCTGGCTGAAATTCTTGTCTCTTCTGTGCTTATTGTTAACCAACAGAGACACAAAAGATTTTCTGAAAACAAAATAAGACAAAAAATTAAGAAGAAATTAGGAACATCTCCACTTTGAGAAACACCAGTAAAATTTGCTCAGTAGAAAGTTTTTTTTCTGGGGAGTTTTATTAATCTTTCCTCCTTGAAAATCCCCTCATCTCTTCAGTACAAGCTGGATTTACCACTCACGTGATGATCTGATAACCTAGACTGATTGTCTGTTATGGACCTGACCATGAACAGTAAGTTTCTGTGTCCTGTTAAGAGACAGAATCACTACAGAGAGTTTGAGATATCAATTTGAGGAGAAAAATAAACTTTTCTTTATTACATGATCACTATAAGACCCAAATCCCAGAATCATATATAAGGAAAAACCAATTTAAAATAAGTGAAAGAAATAAATATGCAATTTTTGTTTGCTTTTCATGGGATGGAATGTCCACTGTGGGTGAATATAGTTGTACAATTGCTTGTGTAGTCTACAAATGACTTTTTCTGATATAGAAGGTTATTTTGATACCAGGTTGAAAGATAGAAAAATTATTGTAGAACTGCTCAAATAAGGTCCCTCTAAAAGTAGCCAATGAAAAACTGAATCAAATGAGGCTCAGCAGTTGTGTCAAAACAGCCTGTCTCCCACAGACGATTAGAACTCGTAACAGATTATCAATGACAGAAGCTCTGAAGTTGCTGCAACAATTAGATGGCAAGTACACTAGGAAAAAGAAAATCCTAGGTAGTAAAAATTCTAAGTTAATGTCAAAGTCACCCATGGTATGGGGCATGATGTTCCAAAGACTTTTTATAAAGATTGCCCAGCTCAGCAGTATCCAAATTATATGAACTAACAAGTTCAAATCACAATTATTTTAAAAACATTAAGAGTCATTTAGTCAAAGAAATGATTTTAAATTTTGCACTGATGGAAAATAAAATTGCACGAGATTTTAGGACTTTAACCACTTGTGTGAAAAAATGTTTTAACCCTAAAGGGATATTAAAACTAGTTCTATGTTTCACAAACTCTTCTCAGTTCTGACTATTGCAGTTTCAAGGGTTTGTTTATATTTAAAGCATATTTTGTTAGTTGAAGCAAAAAGTTTTTAAAAGAACCTATATATATATATTATGCTAGTGCTTTCCTTTCATATGGGTAAATACATTTTTAAATGGGTAAACAGATTTGCATTTATACTGTAAGAACTGGCATGGTTACCAAATGAATAAATTCATTACAGCCTAGAATTTCTACACTAAACATTGCCCTAGATACTCTGTTAGAATCATCTTTCAGTCATCATAACTGAAGAGGAGGATATAACACAAGTGACAAATAAAACAAACATTCAGAGGTAACTTTCTTTATGTAAGCAGGTCTTTTAAACACCAAAGGACTAGTATTCATGCATAATTATGTGCATGTACTTGCAGTTACAAAAGCCTGTCTTAGACATGAGAGAAATGTCATAATTGTTAGCCTGGTACTGGAAAATGTTTCATGTCCCTAATTAGGCAAACCTTCCTAAGAGTTTTCAAAGGGTACAGTTCTGAAAGAAGCAGGGGGTGGGAGGTGGTGAGGATGGAGAGAAGTAGAATATATGAGAGAGCTCAGTTCCCTTTTTGCACAATGATTGCGTGCGTAGAAATGCCAGGGTGGTTGAATAGTTTGTAACCATAGCAACTCCAGCAGAAGACAGAGGAGAAAACAGAATAATAGAGGTCTCCTTTCTCCAGATCACTGCAGTGGAAAATGACCAAAAAGAAGAAAGACTGCAGAGACTTTTCCTGTCCCAGGAAGTTTACAATGTGAATTTCCAGAGTTGGAGTTATTCCTTCCTATTGTCTTCTAATCAGTTCTTAAAAGTTGGTTTGTCAACTTCTTGTTTGTTGTTTTGTTGTTTAGTTTAGTTTTGATTTTTAAAAAGAGGTAATATTCCAAATTAATGTAATTAAAATATTTGGATGGAGGACATAAGGTGAGAAGGGCAGAAAGAATTTAATTACAGATAATATTTATGCAAAAGGAATTTTATTCCTTTATTCCCGATTTTAAATTTCTAGAGCCAATGAAAGGCTGGGATCCTATTTTTATTTTTCAGCTGTGAGATGCAAAAGGTGTTAATATGTGTGGGTCTTTTCCTGTAAAGCAAGAAGTCTTCAGAATTAAAATAAGTAGTATAGTTTGCTGTCTTTTATTTGTGTGCACAGAATGCTTTACTTCAAAAATTTTTGAGAATACTTTTTATAGGGAATTGCTTTTAATAAGCTGATTTTGTGAGCATTTATTCCTCCAGTCAGGTTTATGGAAGGTTTTGTATTTTTTTTTAATTCAAGACCTTGCAACTTAAAACTTCCAACGAGAGATGGAAAAAAGTCTTGCATATCAGAATCTTTTGCAGCTTTCATAGGAATGAAGACCAGCTCCCAGTCAACTTTATCCACCCAAAGCACACACACAGCAGGCATCCGCAATCACAGACTTCAGTAATGGCTGAGGTTACAAACTATCTCTTCAGGTCATCTGAACCTGTTCATGTTGGGTCACCTACCGCAGGTTAACCAGGACTATGTGCAGTTAGGTTTTAATACCTCCAATGGATGGAGACTCCAAAACCTCCCTGGGCAATCTATCCCAGTGTTTGACCACCCATTAAGATTTTCTTCTCCACCTTTCTCTTCTGCAGGCTGAGCACTGCCAGCTATCTCAGCCTCTCCTCATGTGATTTCTACTCCAATTTCTTAATCATCTTTTTGGCTCTGTGTTGGATTTGTTCAGGTATGTCCTTGTTTTTCTTGCAAGGGCCGCTCAGAACTGGACACATTGTAGAAGGCTATAATATTGGTTGAGCATGATTTCCCTTCCATGTTAATTACTCCAATCACTTTCCTGTCCTTCATATGTCTAGAACTAGTTTCAAAGAATAATTGCTCTATCAGCTACCCAGGGACTGAGGTGTGGCTGACTAGCCTGCAGTTCCCCAGGTCTTTCTTTTGGCCCCTCTTTAAGATATGAGTGACATTTGCTCTCTTCCAGTTATGAGAAACTTCTTCCAGACCCAATGACCTTTTAAAGGTAATTGACAGTGACATTGCAGTGACATCAGACACCTCCTGCATGTTCCATATACAGCTTAAGCTTCACTTTAGTAGCAGTTATGTTGTTCTGGTTATTACGTAGCCCTTTTCAGCCTCTTTGCTCTGCTCTCCGCTTTCTTCAGAAATATAATTTTATTATGCTATTGGATTAGAGGTGGGGAGAAAAGTTAGGCAGTATATGGAAATTATTGCTTCTGATTAATACAAATAATAGTAATCTGAAAAATCCACTCTTTTATAACTTCAGCAGTGCAGGGCAAGTCTCAGAACTAGGAAATAAAAATAAATGAAAAATCTTTAAATTTCTTTTCAATTAAGGAAATTTTTGGCAACAGAAGTCCATGTGTGTGTTTTCTACATGGAGAGAGTGAGGCTGAATTAACTAAGTAATCTATTTAATTCATCATTTTACAAATAATTTGTTCTGTTCTCGACAGTACTAAAGTATGCAAGCCCTCAGTACTAAAAACCCCCCCCAATAAATAAGATCCAAGGTAGATGTAGCAGTGTCTCAGTTTTGTCCCGTGTTATCATAACTCTTGTGGAGTCATGGCATTAAGCTGAAAACCAGTGCATGACTTAAAGCAAACAATATACTAGATTTTGACTAAAAGAAAAATAAACATTTATTCAGTTGACTTTTAATTTTTAATCAAAATAGCACATTTCATGGTTAGTACTTGTAGAAAAAATTCTGCAATATTGCAAACTTTTGAAGCCAGAATAGTATACAAATTGGGGATGATATTAGGTGTATATAAGGTACACCAGACTGTTCTCTCTGCTTTATCAGCTGCCTCCCAGCTGAGATTTTTTTCCCCCACTTTCCATATTCCTTTCTTGTTATATATTTTTCTAAACAAAATGTCCACATTCAATATGTAGCATTCCCTTACTTTCTCTTTCCTCACTCTCCCTCTTTCTCAACTCTCAGCTAAAATAAGCTTAACTTTATAAAGAGAGTTTGGATCATTTTTATCCACTGAGCCAAACACGCATGAAATATGGGTAATATATTTGCCAGGTATTAGATAAACCAATTTTTAGCTCTTTTATTTACATAAGATTTATACTGAAAATGCCAGCAGTTTATTATATTAATCAGTTTAATGTTTTTAACCCTTCATAAGTATTAAAATGTGTTTAAATTTTCACCATACAAACACAAACCTGTCATGCAGGGCATAAAGAAGTATTTGAACTCTATAGTTCAGTTTTGACTATTTAAAGTGTCACAAATTGTATTCATGTTTGAGAAATGCCTATACATTAGAAGCAGAATAAAGCAAAATCTAGACAACTGTAATCTACCAACTGCTGATTTTCAAGCTTGATACAAAATTGAAACTTAGGGGGAGAAAAAAAAAGCCCATCAGGACATATAAATTTCTTTTGAGAGGAATTTGACCTCACTTCACAAAAACTTAAAAGTAATAACTATATACTAAAATCAACAGAAATTTATCAGTGTGGAAACCTCATTGCAGCTGATCTTTTGCTTACAAATTTTGCTTTAGATTCTCAGATGGATCCAATTTCAGACAAAAAAAAAAGTCAAGTTTGGGTTATATCTATGTAGAAATATGAATAAGCAAATTTTCTGCTAGTCTGGATTTTCATTGACATAGTGCTATCAGGACCCAATTTAGCTCAGTACTTTATCCCTAAAGACCAATGGAAACAGAATAAGTATTTGTAGAAAATGAAAATGACACTGCAGTGAATTTTTCAGCTCTATAGAGAGGAGAATCATTGTGATTGTGTCTGCTAGGGAAAGTCACAGCAACAGAGATAATAGGGACTTTGTTTCATTTTCCATATACATTTTAGTGTGTTTTTTCTATATTTGCACCTGTATTTTCTTTTAATTTTTTTAACAAAATCAATACAAAAATATCACTATGAATTTGCATTTAATATCTGAAAAATCATTATACCTACAGCTCAGGAAGGTCCACAGTGGAGTAAAGATCCCCCCGCATCCCATGGATAATCCCATGCTGGCTCAGGTGGATGCCTGAAAGAAGGCTGTGACCCTATGGAAAGGCAGCATTGGAATAGGCTCATGGCAGGACCTGTGGACATGCCTTAGGGACATAGCTTAGTGATGGACTTGGCAGTACTGGGTTAACAGTTGGACCCAATGATCTTAAAGGTGTTTTTACCAATCTAAATGATTCTCTGCAGAGAAGCAGAGCCATACCATCTGTTCCCCTTGTCTAAATACAGTAGCTCAAGGGGAATGTACATCTGTTCATTTATCAGATTTTACAAGTACCTGTAAAACAAAATGTTTTGTCTGGCTGAATTCCCTGTCTTCAGCTCTGGAATATTTTTTCTCAAACAGCATTGAATAGTAAATAGCAGATCTCAGCAAGTCACACTCGAGTCACCAAGACTAGAGGGACTTATTAGTGAAAATAGAATTAGACAACCAACAAATTCCTAGAGTGTACACTCAAGCCAAGAACAGTACTATATACACTCATTACATATTTGTTTTTCATCTGGAAAACACACTCAGGAACTCCCCAACCTGAAAGAAATATTTACAATTTTCTTTTTGACAAGAAGCAGTATTCTCTCATTTTGTCCCATCATCTCTCTCACATTGCAAATGACATGCTGGTAATGAATCACATTATTTGCACTGCAATGATTTAACTCAAGTAATGGAAGCACAGATAATCTGAAGAAAGCTGAGAGAAGTGAATACTAGATGCTACTGGGAAAAGAAAGAGACAATTACTGGTATTTGGCAGCTGAACAGAAAATGTGAAAGAAGAATGCCTAAATTGGAGGCCACAAACTGTTTCTTAAAAAACAATAAACACCACAAGAAAACCAAGGAAAAAACCCTCATGTAAATTAAACATTTGTATTTATAATGTAGGAGGAAAATATAGAAAGCAAAAGGAGAAAAACAAACAATACATTTGTAACTGTAGTGGGCACTGAGAACTTACACTGACTTTAGCAACTGCAGTACCCAAAAAATCAGTCTAAATCATCTTTACATGGCAGAAGCTAAGAGAATATAATGTGGATTTTTTCTGAGTAAATATACTGATACAAATCTAACTAGAATTAAAGTACAGGACCAGAGGGTTCAATCATTCAATAACAATTTTCAGGATGAAGGAACATTCAAAGTTTTTTTAAAAAAAAGTTTAAAAAAATATTTCTATGTGACTGTAACATGCTGTTGCTAAGAAAGCACACAGGTATCACAGTCCAAGTCTTATGCAGAAACTTGTTGCAGATGACTTAAGTATATGAGTTCTACATTCTCATAGATGCTTACTGCAAAATGGAAAGGATTAAGAACTGATTTGCCGGACTCTTGTGTTTCAATGAGCATTTCAGCAGTTAAAAGACAGTACTATTGCTTCTCAGGCAAGGTGCTGGAAATACTGGTAGTTATACCAGATTTCTGTTAAAGTTGAAGAAGATGCTATAAAAAAGAATAAAATATCAGAGAATTGTAGAATTATGGAATCCTGTAGTTTGAAAGGGACTGCAGGGAGGCTTTCGCCTGGGAGACTTCATAACTGAGAACCAAGGCAAAAACAGCAGAGTACTTCAGCTTTGAGTCTGTTGTTACTGAATCACCCCTCTCATTCTTCAGTGGTTCCCCATTTCCATGGTTTAGTCTGTTTTTTAATAATGCAGTAGTAGTAGTTTTTTTATTGTCCTCAATATCCCTTGCAACACACAACTCGAGTTTTGACTTTCAAAACACCGGTCCTACATGCCTGGGTAGCATTTCTAAATTCCTTCTTTTGTCACCTGTCCTTGCTTCCACCTCCTGCGTATTGCATATGTAAATGAAGCATTTTCATAGCTTATGGAATTTAGAAAAGGCTGGCCACTTGCAAAGGTGAGAATGCAGAGAGTTTTAATGAGTACACTAAGAAGCAGAACTCCCTGAATGATTTGTTAAAATCTGAATTTGTTGGCACAAAGGTAGTATTTTCACACAGCCTGTCATAGAGGACAGAGAAGCTTATAAGATATTTGTATTGATTTAGAATTATATTATGTTCAGATACACATTCTAGATCACATGGATCCCACTCACTTTTAAACACATTATGAATTTTTCCTTTATGAAAATGGAAGCAGAAAAAAAAAGGTTATGTAGGTTATGTAAAGTTTATTTTTGGGGGAACTTACCAATGAATGTTCTGTATGTTCATACTAAATAAAAATCACTATGAATTAGAAATGATCTGAGTTAAAAATCTGCTAATTATCAGATTGGTTTTATAATTATTTTATTAGTGTGGTGGATTGACTCTGGCTGGATGCCCAGTCCCCACCAAAGCTTTTTTATTACTCCCTTTCCTCAGATGGACAAGGGGGAAAAAATACAAGGAACAGCTCACAGGTCAAGGTGAGGACAGGGAGAGATCACTCACCAGTTACTATCACGGGCAAAACAAACTTGACTTTGGGGGAAAAAAAAATTGCATTTATTGACACTCAAATCAGAGTAGGATATTTGGATCAGAGTAGGATAATGAAAAATAAACCCAAAATATAAGAACACTTCTTTATTTACAGACTGCTTCAGTGTAAGTCTCCCATAGGGTGATCAGTCCTACAAGCAAACCTGTTCCTCTCTCCATGGGTCCACAGATCCTGCCAGGAGCCTGCTCCAGCATAGACTTCCCACAGGGTCACAGTTATCTTTTGGACATCCACCTGCTCCAGTGTAGCGCCCTACCAGGGTGGTGGGTGGATCTCTGCTCTCCCCTGGACCTTCATGGACTGTAGGGCACAGCTGCTTCACCACAGTCTGCACCATGGGCCTCAGGTGAACTTCATCTCCAACACCTGAAGCACACCCTCCCCTCATTCTTCACTGACCTTGGTGTCTGCAGAGTTGTTTCACATATTCTCACTCTGTCTTGGTTGCTGCTGCACAGGTTTTTGTCCCCTGTGTTATCACAGTGGCGCTACCACCATCGCTGGTGGGCCCAGTGACAAATCCATCTCGGAGCTAGCTGGCATTGGCTCTATCAGACATGGAGTCTTCTAGCAGCTTCTTATAGAAGCCAGCCCTGTAGCCACCACTATCAAAACAATGCCATGCAAACCCAATACAATTACTTATATTTTAATAAGAATGATTATCTACATCTGTTATAAATTTTCTATTAATGTAAGTTATATATTAGATATCATAGTGCTTTCCTCAACTATGGCTTAAGAAATGCCTGGTGAATGAATACTTGAAGTAGATGAAGTAAAATGTGATGCCTATTATGTTGGTTTCTCAGAGAGTTTCCAGGGCACTGGTTATTAACATCTCAGTGTCCTATTAAACCCGAGAGCTGAAAAACTCAAAAGAATAAATATAGCCAGTGGGATGAAGTCAGTCTTATTCTATTTCTGTGTTCTGAGGCTTGGTTGAATAAATAGCATTAATTTCAACAGTAATGAACTGTAAGTTATGCTCTAATTTCTGCTGATATCAACTTCTAAATTCTGGCAATTATTTCAGACTACTCATGTGGGCAAGTTTAGCAAAGTATCAAGTCTAACTGGTCATTTCTAAGCAGCTTGGGAACAGTATGGATTCAAATTTGACAGTATTATATGTTAAATAAGCTTACTGATCTAGGTAAATACAACTGGAGGTCACTTTCAAAAAAATTTTCCACTTCACTCTCTTTAGCACCTACTAAGATCAACACAGAATGATCTCCAACTACTAAGTCTATAAGGTTTACATTGCCTCTCATTTACTAGACAAATTGCCTTTTCAATAAAAAATATGTAAGGCAGTTATAACCTTCATAAATAGGAAAGCAAATCACTCATCAAATATCTCAGATGAAAATTTATTAATGACCCCAATGAGTTTGTGGAACTTATCAGGTAAGAAAAAAAAATCCCATTTAAAATTTGCTATGCTGTTTTGTGGATGGTAAGTCTGTATGCAAGATGAAGCAAACCGGAGAGGTAACAGTTAATGAAATGTCACTCATACTGTGTCTCATAACATGTCAGTATTCCACTGCATTGATACCCCCAGTAACAGTACAGGCAGGGGAATGAACAGCTTGAGAGTAGCCCTCCCAGGAACTTGAGGGTGTTGTTGGATGAGATGTTGCACATGAGCTGGCAATGTGCACTTGCAGCCCAGAAAGTCTGTTGCATCCTGAGCTGCATCAAAAGCAGCATGGGCAGCAGATAGAGGGAGGGGTTTCTTCCTCTCCACTCTGGTCCAGTTAGACCCTACCTGGAGTGCTGTGTCCAAATCTGAGGTCCTCAACACAGGAAAGACATTGACCTGTTGAAGTGAGTCCGGAGGAGGGCCACCAAGTTGATCAGAGGGAGGAAGCACCTCTGTTGTGAGGAAAGGCTAAGAGAACTGGGATCTTTTAGCCTGGAAAAGAGAAGGCTTCAGGGTGACATACTTGCAGCCTTCCAGTATCTGAAGGGAGTCCACAAGAAAGACGAAAATTTTTACAAGGGCATGTAGTGTCAGGACAAGGGGAAATGGCTTCAAACTCAAAGAGAACAGGAGTGGATTGGATGTTACTGTGAGGGTGGTGAGGCACTGGAATATGTTGCCCAGAAAAGTTGTGGAGCCCCATTTCTGGGCGTGTTCAAGGCCAATTTGAAGGGGTTCTGAGCAACGTGGTCTAGTGGAAGGTGTTCATACTCATGGCAGGGAGGACTGAAACTAGGTTTATGTTTTAAGTGCTTTCCAACCCAAGAAATTTTCTGGTTCTATGACTGTGGGATTAACAGCCTGACAGAGGCTGAAAGAGGAGACCACAAGTTTTTATCTGGCTGTCTGTGGGTCTGTCTGTCTGTCTATCTGTAGCACCTACTGAAGTTCAAAGTTTCCAAAGCAATTATGCTCAAAGAAACAATCTTTCTATATCCTAGCACAGATTTTGGACTGGTCAAGGTGTCAGCTAGAGCAGGTAAAGGAGAACTCGGACTGATGTAGAAGTTTGAAGACAGTAGTCTTCTGAGAAGAGCTAAGGTGACAAAGGGAGTTTGTCAGGGACAAAGCCATCAAAGGTTTAAGGTCTAAGGACACGTATAAAGAGCAGCTCTTCGCATCAATTCCCAACTCAGTTATGCATGTGCCCAGTTCTATTTATGCTAAGTGTTCTTTCACAAAACGAGAGTCTTCTAAACTGTTATAGTCTTGCACAGACTATATGGCAGAAGATAATGCCGTAATGCCCCATATTTTGTGCTGCACTGTATTTTTAAGTATAAATGACACCTATATATCTATAGTATCATCAAAAATAACATTCTGAAAAAAAATGCTCGTAACTATATATATATATATGTAGTTATAGTTATATTTAAGACATCTGAACAGTTCTGTAATAGTATAAATGCTCTTTTCATATATTGTTTATAGTTGATTCTACTTTAAGTGGAAGTAACGGCCCTAGACTCTGCAAATTACAGAACCCAATATACCTGTGGCACTTGCAAATTCCCTGGAAATAGAAGCTGTTGCTTTAACTGTATGTTTTGCATGAACCTTGAGTTAAATTCTGTAGATTTGCATCTGCTTATGCTGTTTTCTGAAGTGTTGAAAATACATTTAACTTAAAACTAGCTCACATATGAAACATATATCTGTCTTGTGGAAATATATGAGAAAATATCGAAAAAGAATAAAGGAGAAAATGTATGCATTTTGAAACTGACAATTATAAGGGCATGTTTATTGCTACCAAAAGTACTATGCAGAAAGATGTGTAACCAGAATTAACCAGCCTGGGAATTCAGTAACTGCAGACAGTGCATCATAAACGAATATAGGCTGTTCTTCGCTATCAGCATTAATGCTGACTTGAAGCATTTTAATGATGAGCCTAATGTCAGATGCCTCACAATTTGTGGTGTAATTGTCTTTCTAGGCAATCAAAGAGTCTTCCACATGGCTACTAGCTTTCTCTACTTTAGTAGGAATATGTCAAATGCTATATGCAACACACAGAAGAATCTCCTTTGTCAGCTCTGAAAATTGATATAACTGCTATAATTCACGCGTCTGTACCTTATTGAAGAGAAAATGCATTGCATATATATTTTGAAGAGAATGTGATTTGGTATCAGAGGAGATTTTTATCCTGTTTATATTCCTGTGGCAGCTGCATCATGATCAGATGGGCTCTTCTGCTGTTGGGGACAGGGCACACGGTTGTTTGCTGAGGTGATGTATTCAGCCAGGAATCCCTTGAGCATGGAGCAGAGGGAGCAGAAGGATAACAACAGGCTTCAGGGAGTCTGACCAGAAGGCTCAATCATTCTAGAGACTCTCTCTGCAACAGAGAGCAGAATCATCATGGATTTATTTGAAAATATTTCTTTTCAAGTCTAAAGGAAAATATTTCAATTTTCAGTATTTACAGATCTTGCTCTGAAATATTCTTTTTTTTATTCTGATAAAAATCTGACTTTAGAGATTGCAATCCTTCAGTGTTTCATCCAATTTTATTGTTCCAGAACCCTGCTATCCATCACTGTCATCTGGGAAGGTTAGAGTAGAAAAACACGTATAAATACACATACCCTCCACTCACTTGCCAGTCACATATATAGCTCTTTAAAACTGTAATTTGCTCAACCCAATAATAGACTAAAAGACAATACTTTACAGGTAATGGCTAAATTGTAGCAGTAAAGTGCAGTGAATGGCAAACAAAAAAAGCACCACTCCCTTCCCTAGGAAGGGTGACAGGGAGAGTTGCGAAAGTGATAGTGGAACTACCAGCATTTCATTAAGAACTTTGATGAGCCCAGCACCATTAAATGAGAGAAACAATATAGAAGGAATTCTTCCCATGCCATTCAAGTAGGATCTTTAAACACCTTTATGCCTTCTTCTTATTATCCTCTCTGTTTTCGTGACATGCAGGGTGTTTCATGTATTTTGAATATGAACCATACATTTGGTTTCTTTCCTCCCTTCCAAGATATCGAGATTAATTCTTATAAACATGATTATTAAAAATTTTCTTTTTTTTGTTTGTTTTGTTCTTTTATTCAATTTTTTTTGCTCACTTCTCCCCCCCTCCCAAGTTATGCTGGTTTCAGCTGGGGTAGAGTTAATTGTCTTCACAGTGCCTGGTATGGGGCTATGTTTTGGATATGTGCTAGCACAGGGTTTATAATATAGAGATGCTTTTGTTATGGTGGAGCAGAGCTTACACAGAGCCACGGCCTTTACTGCTTTCTGTACTGCCACACTGGCAAGGAATTTGGGGGTGAATGGGAGGTTGGGAGGAGACACAGCTGGGGCAGGTGATCCCATTCACCAAAGTGATCATATAACATCATGCTCAGTATATGAAGCTGGGGAGAAAGAAGAAGGGGATGTTTGGAATGATGGTGTTTGTCTTCCCAAGTCACTGGCACATGTGGTGGGGCCCTTCTCTCCTGGAGATGGCTGAACATCTGCCTGCCCATGGGAAGCAGTGAATTAATTTCTTTTCTTTTTATTTACTTGTGTGTGTGGTTTTTGCTTTCCCTATTAAACTGTCTTTACCTCAATTATGGGTTTTCTGGCTTTTGCCTTTCCATTTCTCTCCCCAGTCCTGCTGGTTGGGGAGTGAGTGAGCAGCTACGTGGTACTTGGTTGCTGGCTGGGGTAAAACCATGACACTCTGTTCACTTCAAATGAATTTAGTACTTCCAAGAAGTGCCATTTAAGAAAAAAAATTGCATGCTTTTCCTAGTAACACTGTATTTTTTCCAGAAAAAGAGTAAAAACAGTTCAAAAATACAAGGTTCTTTTAATTTTCAGATACTTATGAATGTTTCTGCCTTGGCTACCACAAAGATTGAGATTGTAAAATAAGTGTTGAGAATACTTTTCTGAATCAGGATCACATTAAGAATAATAGAGCAGTCATTAGCTGGTCTTGTACAGACTATTAGTTAATCTTCAAACAGAAAGGAAGCTGTTATGCCTACTGTACGTTTGAGAAAGTCTCCTTCCGTCTCTTCTGTACTGATACAGAGTCTGAAAACTTGCATCAGGGAAACTTGGAAATACCCAGAAAAGACTATCACAGGAATTCTATCTTTGTCATACTAGATCATCCATCTCTCACTGATGTCTCTAGATGCCTGCAGAAGAATCACAGACCTTTTTGAGCTTTGTTTGATAGATCAGCACTTCCTTTAAAAATAACAAAAACAAAAGCAAAGATCTGCTGTTGCTGTTTGATCATTGTTAATACAAAGACCTAATTCAGTATTTCAACTGTAAATGCACCAGACTTGCAGTTTGATGTAAGTAAAATCCAACTAATGTAATGTAAATTTGACAAATTTTCCTCTCCAACAAACCTAGAAGATCTGTTCATGTGCATATTCATGGCCTTTGAAAGTTTTGGACCTGCATTTTACACTAGACATTCAAGCACTGCAATGTTTGAAAAAAGTCTCTTAAAATCCTATTTCAAAAAATAAATAACAAAGGTTATCTCTGTCCTGGCCTGACATAATAACCATAGTCACATGTTTATTGTTCTGTCTGGAAGTATCAATGTGTTCAGTTCATGATCTCTCTTTCTGCCTATAGACTTTTGGTTAGAAAGAGACACTTATGAAATCCAGTATGCCCTGTACTGCGTACACCATAGATTTTCATCCACTGTGAATAGCATCAAGTCTGCAGTTCTTTGTTAATGTTATTTTATGTGTGAAGCCATGAGTTGCTGGGAAATTAGGGAAATTACGTTGGGTTTGATTTTTTTTGTCTTTGAAGTCAATGAGCAATTTTTTCTTTTGATTCATTATTTTTGACTTATATTTCAAATTATTTAACATTCAGTATCTTTCTCCTCCCCTCCTCTTATTTAAATCAGAAAATTACCTTTTTGCATATAAAATATTTTATCCAAATAAGTACCCTTTTTTCAATTTCTATGCCAAGAGACATAGATTACATAATAATCAAATGCAAATAAGAAACCTTCTAAAAAAAGTGTGAACAGTTTGTAAAAGCTATTTTCAATATGTAATTTTTAAATGTCAGGACTGGGAATCTGTTAAATTATATTAACTAGTTTAAATACTAAAGATACAGCCTAAATCGCACTACATGTTGTAGTAGAAATCAATGCAACATACAGTGTGCTAAAATACTTTATTTGCATTGCAGAATTCACTATTTAAAATGGAAAATCTGCTTAAAGGAAATTTGGGAGAAAAAATCTCCAGACTAAAATAAGGAATAATTACTGGAACCATGTTTATCTCATAGCAATTTTGTATTCCTTTCTCTCAATGCTCATGATGATGAATGGTATTTACTCTTATCATCTATGATATGTAATAATGAGTAGAGTTATTTTGCCTTTGTTTGTTCTGTGCTTCTGTCCAGCTGAAGAGTATGTCCATCAGCTCTGTGTTAATTCTTTTCTACTCTAGAACAATAACATCTGAGTTGGCACCTTATGTCACCACCAAATTCTGAATGACAAATTGGAATGAACTTATAGTTGGGAAAACGTGTCATTATGATTCTTGCTTCCCTTTTTGTTTTTCTTTTTCTCTTCTTTCTTCTCATTATTCATCTTCACTCATTATTCATCTTCACTCTTCGTTTGTTCTGCCTTCTGTAACCAATGTGTACATAACAGTCAGATTGGCCTTGCAACTCCCTGTGTCTCAGGGAGAGGATCAGCTTATATTTGGGCAAGAAAACTAACAGTTGGCAGGATTTTTGTTTATTGCAGCTTGTAACTTTTATTTTTCCCTTTTTCAGACACAATATGTTTGATGATGGTTAGGAAGGTCTTGATGGTACTGTATCATGTATGCTACTGCTTAAGATACAATGGTCTACATGTTTTCTGCTCATGATGTTCTTTGAGCCTAGTTGCAGTTCAGCATGTCTCCAACAGGCCTAAGAAGAACCCACCTAGGGGTAAAAACATCACTGGCTGTGATGTAACATACTTTGCCTTATATTCCCCTTAGCTCTTCCATCTCCTTAGGCTGACAGAGGCACTCTGTGTATACCTGAACTGCTCCTGGTGATAGAGGTTGAGATTCTGACCTAGTCTGAATGCATGCTTACTGAGTATGAATTTTAATCATGTCTGTATTCCAGTACAAATATGGATTCCATCCTCAGCTAACAGCAAGATGTATGCTGGGTCTGCTCAAGCATTGTGGCTAAACTTTTGGCTGCTGCACATGTTAATGCTCCACAGACTCCCTATGATGTGAGTACTCTGGTTAGTACAGAACAAAGATTCGTGTTTCCCTCTCCAGTACCCCAGGCACTTTGTGTTCCAGCTGGTATGTGACAGTCAGCACTGAAGAAGTAGGAACTGCCTTCTGAGCAAAAGGCTTAAAGGACTTTATGTAGCATTACTCTTTGAGATGTTTCCTTTGTGTCTGCTCTGCATGGTCAGAACATCTCCGAAGAGCTCACCTGCCTGCTACAGCTGAGCACCTGAATACAGTACTCTAGAGGAAAGCATCTTAGCCTGCAGCATTTCAAACTAGTTAAGACCTTAGATTTCACAAAAGCAGAAAGGCATAGGGTCATTTACATAGCCAGGCAGGTGGCACTTCACAGAGAGAGCTCTTGCTCAACTACAAATCAGGGATAAAGACCTTCAAATATCTATAATAGTTAAAAGTCTGAGGCTGTTTGATCTCGTGTAAAGGACAGACATATCAGTGTAGCAGAGGTTACTTGATTAACTCTGTCTGATGTTGCAGAATGGCTGGCCTATGCTGTTATTAATGTGTTTTAACTGTAATTAACATATAACTCATACAAATACTTTCTTTCTTCTGTTGCCATACTATTGTTATTTCCAAACACATAAAAAATGGCTGAGACTTGCTTATGTTCTCAATAGATATGGCTTCAGTGAGACTTATTTAGTTAATTTATTAATAACCTGATAATTATATGATGCTGAAATATTTTATTAATCCACTTCTGAACAGATTTTCAGTTCTTCAGTATCACATAATAAATGATAAGATATGAAAGGTAAATTTGTATTCATTCATTTAAAAATAATGCTATGTACTGCAATTTTACCCCGAATAATATGATAATATTTTATACCTTACTTTTTACTGTGTACATGTCCAATTTCATTAGCAGGATACTTAGTAATTTAGCCATAGCTAGTTTGAAGTGACACTGTGACTTGATTATCCTTTTGCATGTGTTCTAACACCTTGCAACTGGACCGTTGTCTCTTCATGGTTGTGTAACATGATGTTGCAAGGATGTTAGTATTGGATTACCTATAATCATCTGCAATGTCTCCTTCCTCTGTTGGAAATAACTCATGCAGCAGGGAGCCACTCAAAGGTATCGCAGCTGACTTTTTTTATATTCTTTTGAAAATTAACAATTTTATATTATTAGTTCTAATATCAGTGATAGCTGCCCACTGGGTTCAGCAGTCATGCAAACATGCAGCATGGAAACCTGGACTATTTTTGCAGATCACCTGAGTTCAGAAATGTATAACTATGTTGTAAGCATCACATACTTAGGAGTGTCATTTTCTTTCATCCTGAATAACATTACAGTGGTGCTGTGGCTTCAAGATTTTCTAAACGTTGTCTGATATTTCAACTATAATAAATGAACACCAGAAATGCAGGCAATGTTTTTGCATGTGCGGTACAGAATCAGATTCATCAGAACCTGTGAACAGAGAAACCACTTAGTATTTTTACTTGCTACGTATCTCTTTCGTTAATCCAGCAGCTGCACTAGATGACTTTAACTGCAAAGATTTCCTAATCTTTGAGGGAATTGGTAAGGTTTTCCCATGGAAATATAATTTTGCTTTTGGCTATCTTTTCAAAGGCATTTTTTCTATAGAGAAGATTATGGGAAAGATGTCTGTGCAAAGTATAGGAATTATGTTTAATTCTGTCCACCTTTTCCTTTATTTAGAATCTCTTAATTCAGTGAGAATTTGAAAGGTCAGTTGTAGACCCACAGTGTATGACTGAGCCAATGGCCAGTCAATATGTTTTCCTGGCCTCTCTGATACAGGATGTCTTTTGGCTGTCCTTTGCCATTTTTATCTTTCCAATACAACTTGCATTATTTGAAAATATCATCAGAAATTAGTCTGATGTCTAGATAATTGACACAACTGCTGAACATTATCAGGTACGATGTCAATATTAGTAAGATCCTACCAGAACTGGTAGGGTATTGTCTGAACTGTCCACTAATATATTTGCAAAGTCTTTGAACACATTATTCATTGATATATACATTAATTCTTAAGTAAAATAAAATGTAAATATGATACTAAGAGTATTCCAAAAGCTTTAGTGTATTACATGTTTTCAGTTACCAATTTTAACCTCCTATAATAAAATCAGTTTTGTTTTGCAAGAGCCATAAATAATGCCATTCAAATTGCATTCTTCTTTTTTTTTTAATTTTTTACTAATATAATTTTCCATTATCTGCCTAAGGATTTAAGTCAAATGAGTCAACCTCTAGATAGTCATCTTTACCATTTCAGAGTCCTGGTGAGCAGCTACGTGGTACTTGGTTGATACTGGTGGGCCAGAGTCCTCTTAGAGATTTTGTCATTCAAGTTTTTTGAGACAGCTTATTTTAAAATTATCATTAGTGTATGTTTTTAGCTGTTTCATTGACTGAGTGAATGACTGGCAACCTGTGAGATGTTTTTTGTTCCTTTTTTTTGAGCAAAATCAAGATACTAACTTATGCCTCTGATCATGTCACCATACATGGATGATAAATTCTTGCATTAGACTACATGATGGAGAAGTGCAGGAAACCCACTGGATGCGTGTCTCATTCTCTTTGTGAGGCTCTGGATGTATAAAATCTAGGCTCTGCAACTAGAGAAAGGAAGACAAGCAATTATGTAACCTTTAAAAATGGGTAAAAGGAACAAGAAATTGTTTCTAGGGTTGCCCTAAGCAGGCTAAGACATCAATTCCATTCAGAATTATCCATAACTCTGAGACCATACCATTGTATGGACTGGATTTTCTATGTTTATTTTCTTCCTGTTTTAAAAGGACACAGAAAAGTGTAGAAATAAGATGCGGCTACTAGTAGTAAAATTGTGCTTATCTATTATCATTGAAGAGGTAATGGGATTCTTATGATTGTCAACATTTTTTTATTTTATACATGACTGATGTTTGTTTAGTCCATTTAGTTTGTACTTTTAGTTGTTGTTTTACCTCATAATTAACTAGAATGAATATTTAGATGAATTCTACTCCTGAATTCTGCAATCCTGTCTTTCTTCTTGAAGTGTTATTCATTTCTATTCAAATACTTTTCTGACTGCCATTTTCCTTGTAGCAAATTTTCCTTGTAATTTGTCTTGACTTTGAGAAGTGATATTGAAAGACATTTAAAGAACAATGCAATCTTCAGGCACAGTCAACATGTGTTCACAAAGGGAGAACCCTGTTTAACTACTTCAATATCCTTCTACAATAAGATCATCTGCCTGGTGAATGAAGGGAAGCAAGTGGATGTCATTTTCCTGAATTTTAGTAAGGCTTTTAATGCTGTTCCTCCCTACATCCTTCTGGACAAGTTGACCAGCAGTGAGATGAGGGGGTACACAGTGTGCTGGGTAAAGAACCAGTCAAATGGCAAAGCTCAATGGAGAATGGAGTTATGTCTGACTTGTGACCAGTTACCAGTGGTGTTACTTGGGGATCAGTTCTAGGACTAGTTCTGGATAATGTATTAATACATTGATAATGTATTTATCAATGATCTAGACACAGGATTTGAATGCACCACTAGTAAATCTCCTGATGATACAAACTAGGAGGTGCAGTTCCTGGCAGAGGGATCTGGACATATTGGAGCATTGGCTGTGATTAATGGGATGAAATTTAACGATTACAAATACCAGATTCTACACCTGGGATGTAGTAATGTTGGGCACAAGTGTGAACTTGGAGAGGAATGGCTGGAGAGCAGACTTGCAGAAAGGAATCTGGTCAGCAGCAGACTCAGTATGAGTCATCAGCAATGTGCCCGGCATCCAAGAGAGCAAACTCCATCCTGAGTTGCATAAAACAGAATACATACAACCAGCTGGGAAAAAAAAAGGTGATTGTCCCATGGTACTCAGCATTGGTGCATCCTTGCCTTGAAAGCTATGCAGGGCCCCAGTGTTTGAGGACATGAAGGTCCTTGAGTGAATCCAGAGGCAGGTAAGAAAGCTGGTCAAAGGGCTGGAAGGCAAGTCCTATGAGAAGTGTCTGGGGACAGTTTGGAGAAAAGCAGAGAGGGGCAACCTTGTTGTTCTCTACAATTTCCCAAAAAGAGTAAGTGAAGAGGGAGATGCTGAGTTTTTCTACTTGGTATCTAGTGAGGGGATGTGCGTGAATGGTTTGAAGCTGTATCGGGGGGATTTAGACTTGACATTAGGAGGCATTTCTTTAGAGAAAGGGTGGTCAGACACACTGGAACAGGCTTCCTAGAGAAATGATCCATGCCCAGAGCATCTCAGGGTTTAAGAGGCATTTGTACAATGTCCTGAATAATATGCTTTAACTTTTGACCAGCCCTGAATTAGTCAGGGAGTTGGAGTAAATGATCATTGTAGGCCCCTTCCAACTGAACTATTCTATTCTATTCCATTGCACCATATTTTTTCTAATCTATTCTGTTCTAATGTAAGCTCTTCTGCAGCACTACATATCCAGTTTTAGTTTATATAATATTTTCCTATATCAAATATTACCAAATCATGAATATTGTTATAAATACTGTGTGTCATTACATCCAAAATGATGACATTCCTTCTTAAAAGTATCTTGTGTTACAGTGTCTTTGTTATTTCATTGCCCATGAGTAAAACAATACAGGTGGAAGAAACAATATGTTGCTTTTGAATATTAAGGAAACATAGGAGACATTACAAATAATAAGTCAATATAGAGATATGAGGATGTATTAAACCAAGTTTACATTACTCATACTAAACAAATGACGGCTTTGGTAAGTGCCACTGCAACAGGAAAAAAAAAAAAAGAATATTGCAGCAGAAGACCTAACGTCAAGTATCTAGTGTCAGATCCTCTCAAAGTCTATGTAAGCCCAGTAGAGGGATCACAATTCAAATGTAAAGGACTGTTCAGAATTTACTTTCTCAATGTGCCCCTAAAAACCAAGAGTCAGCCCTGTTTCGAATGTAGCACTTGATAACAGTCTTAACAACCTACAGTTTTATCTTTTTAATCCTCATTTTCATCAAATGTCTTCTGGATTTGGGATTAAATATTGACATCTGAATTGTCATTTGTTAGATATTGCAAACTCAGTAATTTTAGTAATAAAAATTACTGTTGTTTTTGAAAATAATAAAAAGATTTTTCAAGACCGTTTCTAAGTTGTGTGGTCTGTCTATCTGGATGACATTGTTAAGACTTTCAAACATTTCTATATCAGGAGCAACTGGATACAACCATCAGTTCTCTCCTCATTTGCTGGACAGTCCCAGCCCACTCAAAGGTGTTTAAGATGTCACAGGACAGTTTGATGGTGAATTACTCCTGGGCTGTGTGACAGTGTCATTACCTTCCTATAAGATTAGCTTGGAGGCCTCAACTCACAGTAATATAAATAATGACACTTTGTACATATTTGGGAGATACCACGTTGACTGCATTCTTTTAAATTCAATATTGTAGCCATGTTTTATGAACAGCAATTAAGATACGTTTAAAGAAACTAGGTTTTGAAGTGGACTATGATTTGTCTTATGATTTTTCAATTACATTTTAATTTTTAAATATTTTGTTAGCACTTCTGTAGATACTGATAAAAATTTTTAAAGACACTGTAGCTCTTTAGTTGGCAGTTAAGACCTTATTGTCAAAAAGACAATCCTAAATGAAGCTTTAAGATTGAGATGGTTTGTATACCTCAGAGAGTTTTTTGATAACATACTGTATTTCTCCATTTTCTCTTACATTAGTCGGTCGCTCTTCTCCACAGNAGAGAAGGATACTCTAACTAAACCTACATCCTGAGGACTTCGCTGCCACCGTCCAAGCTTGCTAGGCCCTGGCAGATGAACCTTAGGACTAAGGGGTGGGGCCAGTTCCACACACACTGTGTCTCACCTAAAAAATCCATTGCGCAGGCTCGAAGGACTCACCCACATTTGCAAAGCCCTGCAGTGACAGGCAAGGGATGAAACGGAAGGTGAGAAGGTGCACTGGAAGCCGCAGACCCAACCCTGCATGCAGGCGGTTCAGGACATTGGTCGCTCAAGACTGACCGGAGATGACAGTCGAGTTCGGCAGCATCCTGAATGACCAAGCAGCCTTTTCCAGGAAGAGCACTGCTTGCTCCACACCGAGAGGGGCCTAGAAAAGGTGGCCTAACCAAAACTCATGTCCACTCCTCACTCGGTGGGCGAGCTGCAGCCATCGGGCATCTTCTGTTATGGTTGAACAAAGACTCCCTGAAACAATACCTCAGCCTGAGCCATATTGACTACCATCAATGGTCCACTCTGGCCTCCAGTCGGGAGGCATGGGGACACACCATCCAAAACACTGCTGATTCCTTTGAGAATGCTCGCAGAATCAGTCTGGAGGAGAAAAGACAATGCAGAAAGAACCATGCCTGGCCAACAACGCCTATGGAGACTTTCTGCTGTGCCTTTTGCAACCAGACTTACCTATCTTGCATCGGCCCCTTTAGCCATCAGCGCGCTTGCAGCAAGCGTGGGTAGAGCCCTGCCCAAATCTTTGTTCGCAAAGCCGAGCCATGATGATGAGTCGGTTACTGATATTTTCTGGTTTATATCTCAAGTTAAATCTCTCTATCCTCTTTCCATTTACACAACAAAAATAAAATGTTTGCTGTTACTACAGAATTGAATACTCCTATTTAAATGTTCGTATAGGTAATTTAAATATGAGACTTACAAAAGTCACAATAACAACAACCTAACCTTGCCTACTGAAAGAAATTGCAAGAATCAAAGAAGACTGACGTAGTGTTAACAAAAACAAAAAAAAAGTCTGATCATATAAAAAAGGGATATTAAAACAATGTGTTATAAATCAGAGAAATAAAGGAACAAAAACCATTGCACCTAAAGTAATGCATTAAAAATTACCCTGGAATGCACTTTCAATAAAACATTGAGCAGCTGAGCTTTTTTATCTATTTCTCTTTTACGAAGTACTTAAAAGTGTCTTCATGGGGAAATGTGGCAACAAACATCAGTCCTTTCAATCTCCACTTACTCCACCATCCCAATTGTTTGATCTTTAGCATCAAATGTTCTAAATAGAAGCAAACATACACTATTCATACTATATTTCTGTCTTCACTGGCTTTTAGCAAGATCTTGGACATAATCTGGAGTATATAAATTGGCATAATGCTACAAACATTTTTATGTGCTTTCTTTCCCTATTTTATTGTGTTCATCTTCCCTATCCCTGTCTTTCTTGGCTTTGATAAAGCAAGCCAGTTTGGTGAACCAAGACTGTCTTTATCACAGTGCTGCTATGAGCCACAGGGAAAGAGCAGCTAAAAAACTCTCTCTTAAATCACCTGCAGCTCCATGAGTTTTCAGGGTCTTAAAGGAGCAGCTCAGACAGCTTGTTGTGTGTGCTGTTCTTTTCCCTAGCCTTTTGTGTAATTTGTCTTGTTCAATTTTGAGTGAAGGAAGATCTGACTTCAACAAGGACAGCAATAAAAAACTGCTTTTGACCTTCTCAGTTAACCATTGAGTAGAACTGATTTTGCCTCAGGGCAGAAGCAGATGACCTTTCCACACCTTTTCTACTATAAGATTTTATCATTTTCACAAAAAGAAAAAAGGAGTTATTACCATCTTTATTACCATTGAAAAGACTTTCTAACGGAACATGTTCTTTAGAAAAACTCTTAACCGTAAAATAAAATTAAGTAAGTGGTATTGCAAAATGACAGCCTCGCTGAATGAATGCTGAGCATTTAAATTACTTGAATGAATTCATGTTCTATGTGTCTAAGAAAATTACACAGGTTTTTAATGGTTACTGTAAATAGGAAACCAAGCAGATCAATATATTATATATACATGTATGTGATTCTATGACTACTACCTGAAACACAAAAATACTCTGAATTCCTTTGTGTTCTACAATGCCCTTGAAAGGACTCACAAAGCTGTTTTGGGGTCTCATGTAAGAAGGTCCTTGATTCCATCCTACCAAACTGGTGGAGGAAACAAAATGAGCAGGCACTGGTATCACAGACAAATGCTGAATTTAAAGTATTTTTCTTTAAGCATTCCATTAAAACTTTCTGCAGAGTTTGAGAAAATAAAATAATCATGCAACTGTGAACCAGCAAAAATATAATTAATGTACCCTGAGTGGCCTGCTCAGAAAACTCTCAGCTCAAGCCTGTGTAGTGGGTGTATGCAGATAATATATGCAGATAATTCTGGGTAAAAATGTATGCTCATATTTTGGAAAAAATATGTGCTTGTCATGTGTATGACATGAAATGATCAAACTAAAAATTCAGTTCTGAACTGTCTGATGGAACTTGCAGAGGGTTTGCACTGAAGATACAGAATATCACAAAAAGCAAATGAACTATAATAAAGGTTTTACATGGCACATTGCAAGAAAAAAACTTATGGAACTGCGTAGACAAGATATAATAGTCATAAAAATTAATAGCAGGCTTATTAATCCAGGAAGAGCACCCATGCTGGCCATATTTCCTTTATACCAAAATAGTATTGTGTAAAGTATCTCGGCACTCAGTTGAGGCTGGTAGTGGAGTGAAAGAGAGAAAAGAGGTGCACATCCGTTTGCTATTCTGAGACTTTCTTGATCTGGAATGTAAACAGGAACATAACAGGAAGGGAAAGGTATAAAAAGTTTCAAAGACATTCTTTCAAGAATGACGATACTGAGATCTGTGGAAATGGAGGCAATGGATTGCCCTAAAAAATGCTAGAGTGAGTATTTAACTTATTATATCTATAATGCTGATTCATTGATTTTATGCTTTTCTAAATTTTTGCAGTGTTTACCTTCCATTTGATAAAGATTTTGCCTTCTAATTATTAATTTTTAACGGAAGAAGCAGCACTTATTTTGTTGTTTTTTGTTTGTTTGTTTTTTCCATGTAACCTAGGTGGTTGTGCAGCTGATTAAATTCTACAATTTGAAAAAAAAAGTAATAACCTGCAGTCCTATATATTAAATCCAACTCTATAGATTTATTATCAATTTTTTAGACATCTTAACTATTTCTAAACAAATCAATGGACAAAAAAGAAAGAGCCCTAATCTTCAATCCCTTGCCAAACCAATAGAGACATACTAATCCACTATAGTTGCATTCACTCAAAATTTGCTGCTTAAGATTCCAAACTAGTAAGTCTGCATTGTCTACACCGAAAGGAGATGCATCCATTATTTACATGAAATTAGAAGTTAATTTTATATCTAGAATTTTATTTGAAGTGAGGTTCAAGTTCCTAGCATATTATTTAATTCCTAAGAACTGCAATATTCTGGCTCAAAATAATTCAAATTCACTTAAACTTTCATTCTCAGGTTATAAATATAAAAATATTTGTTCAAGGTTCTGTATAAACTCACTGTAATTTTTATACAAGATTTTGGAACAAATATTCATGACAGGTCAAACTGATTATTTCTGTCAAATGCATGCTGAAATTTTGGAATGATCTGTATGCATGCACATGAAATGTCTCTGAAAGATTTCTGTTTTCCTATTTGCTCTCATTTTCACTGTTATCAGTGTGGAGGTTTTAAGTCATGAAATGATTTTTCAATGAAGAGTTTGATTATCTATCTATAGTTATTAGAAAGTTGTTTTGATTTTCCCCCCCTCCAATTGGAAGAACTTGATTCAAAACAATGAAAAATAGTTATTGAAAAAAATGGTAACTTTATATTTCTCACTGAATGAAGCCTAACTAATACTTGAAAAAAGGAAAAGGGTACTTTATTTAGATACCAAGAATTAACACTTAGAAAAGTTGAATTCATTAATTGTGTTGAATGGTTCCATTGGTTATACCACATCTGGACTATTGCATCCAGTTTTGGACTTCCATTAGTGGAAGGATGAGGATTTGAATAAACTGAAATGAGTTCAGAGAATGATACCAGGATAACAATGGCTCTCCTGTGAGAAGTAGAGGGACCTAAGTTGATTGCAAAAAGTAGGCAAAACTAAGTTTATAAATAGTCCTTGGAATTTTAAAAAGTCAAACTTTTGCATGCTCAGGAAAGAAATTAAATAGGCTGATTGGTTTAGGAAAAATTAAAGATTTGAATTCAGAGAATGGTTTGGGTTGGAAGGGAACTTAAAGATCATCTAGTTCTAATCTCTGTGGTGTGGGGAGGGACACCTTCCACTAGAGCAGGTTGCTCAAAGCACCATCCAACCTGGCTGTGAACACTCACAGGGATGGGACATTCACAGCTTCACTGGACAAAATGTTCCAGTGACTCACTACCCTCTTAGTGAATAATTTCACTGGACCTGGAGGAACTCCTACTTTAAAGTAAATGTTTCAACAAAATCAGAACATTCAAAATGAAAACTGAATGTCTGTACGAAAGAGTTTTTCAATATAAATAATCAAGTGAAGAGGGATTTAATAAGAAGAGTACAAAGAAAATAAAGTATGAGAAAGAAGTGTAAAAAGAATTCATCAATAAGAACACAGACTAACATCAGGAAAAAGAGGTTCATTAGGAGAAAGAAAATTTTTCAGAGTCTGAAGACATAAGAAGTAAATAATTTGAAGGCCTTACCCTAGCATTAGAAACTAAAAAATATACTGGTTTTTTGTTACTTACTAATCTTTGCACATTTTTATTTACCTATGCAAAGAGGGGAAACTAGAAAAGAAGGAGGCTTTTCTATACTTGGAATTAGAAGACAGCAAACAAGATCTAGAAGAGGCCACATGTTTTAGTTAATCTTACCCTTGGTGTTTGGTTTGGGTTTCTGTTGTTTGGGGTTTAGTTTTGGAGTGTCCTTTTTTTTAGTTTGAGGGTCTTTGTAATTGCATGATACATTATCTGCATCAAATGAGAAGACTGTGATATAAATTACAGTATGGAAGTTTGAAGCAGAATTGTTATTTCTAAGTGTGCAAGATTTAGAGTTTGATAACATCTATTCAAGTCAACTGAATGAATTACCACATGATATTGCAAATCTAGTAGAAACCATCTAAAAGTAAACTGTAAACCTGGTGGTAGTAGCTTTGGAGAACAAAAATAGTATCAAGATAAAAAGCAGTGGGGAAAGATCATGATCCATGCAGCTAGTTTGCTTATAATGCAAAAGTATTAGAGAAGATTCTGAGCAAGAATTAATTAGGATCATAGAGGAAAAGGACATTACAACATAGTTTTATCTCATACAGATAGTATCAGACTAACCAAATACATTTTTAGATAACTGACTTCCTAGAGAGGCTAATAAAATAAAGCTACTCTATTCAGACTTAGGCTAAACATTTGAGAAGATTTCTTTAAGGAAAATTAGCATTAACCATGGTGATGGCAGCAATTAACATAAGGTGTGAAGAAAGTATTTAGGAGGGAGACTGTCTCCAGCTATACTCAAATAGCTAGACAGGCTGCAGAAAAATCTGTGCAGCTACCTCTCAAGCTACTGTTGGGACTAAACATATGTACTACATTTGTTTATGTCATTAATTATGTACATACTTGAGAAATAAGTAGCAAGGTGCTAAGTCTGCATCAAGATGATCTGATCATTCTAATGAAGGAAATCACACAAATGGAATACAATTTAACACCACAAAGTTCAAAGACATATTTTCAAGAATTAATAATAAATTTTTCTGCAAAATGTACATTGTCAGTCTGAGGTGAGGAAATTGGTATATTCTGGTATATTTGTTGGAGTTGAGAATGAACTACTGGAGTGATGTAGCCTTGAAACAAGCCTACTGCTATTGTAGAATGCTTTGACTGACAGATTCTTCTAAGAGAAAGAAGACTGTAAATACCACTACATAAGGCATCAGCAAGGCCTTATCTGGAATATTGTGTACATCTCTAATAATTTCTCTGAGGAACGATTAATTTAAATTGGATCAGATTCAGAGAAGAGATATGATTAAAGGAATGGAATATTTACCTTACAAAGAAAGGATTAAGAAGAGTTCTGTTTGTCTAGCCTAGCTGGGGAAGGTTAAGAGAGGATATAATGACTTTTTATAACTACATTGAGAGGGAAAGAAAAATCCTTTAATTTTAAGAATAATATTAGTAGATGAAAAATGACTATGAATAAGCCTATACTAGATATTATAAAAGGCTTCAGATCATTTGGTGAGTGAACTTCTAAATTAACCAGCTGATTATCTTTGTGAGGCACGGAATCAAAATTGCTTTAAAGTCTAGTTTGCTAAGCCTATAGAGGCATTTAGGAAAAGTTCCCAGAGACAAGAGTACTTTGTGAAATTTTGGTTTACTGCCTCTGCAGTTAAAAAAGATAAGGGAGTGTGGTTGGGATTTTTAGTTGTTATTATGGAGTGGTTTTTGCAAGCCATGGGTGTTTTATTGGATTAGGTAGAATTCACTGCCTGAATCGATTCCCTATTGACACTGGATTAAAATGATCATCCAACCTGGAGTCACAATGCTTTTTTTCTAAAATTGGATCGTCAAGGACTGGTAAGGATTCCTTTGTTCATTCTTGATTCTTGGGTAAGATCTTTAAGTAAAACTGATAAGAATTGTATTCATAAACACCTGAATTGACCTAGATCAACCTTGATCTTTCCCCTTTCTGTGGTTCATTGGAGACGTAGAGTTTCGTGGTCTTCTACTGTAAGTTTTATATTTATTTAAGGTATTGAGGCTTTGTGGTGATGGTGTTGCTGTGTGGTGTAGTTGTCTGGTGAGCCTTTCTACACCCCGCATTTAAGGTATATTAATTTTAGCTTTCATTAATTTTAAGTATCTTTTATCTTTGAGCTAATCGATCATGAAATCTTGACTGTCTTCTAGTCAGTAGAAAGAAACCTCCACACAATGTTTTATATTATTTAATTTATCCATACAGCCACCTTTTAGACCTTTTGGGCAAAGACTTTCTTCCTTTATTATTTTGTTCTTGAAATTTCAGGAGACTGGGCTGAAGAACCAGGAGGTTCTCTCCACAGACATTGTGCTGCATTCCTAAGCAACGAAACATTTAACATGCTCTTTGTTTCAGACGTCTAGAAAGAACTTGAGTATTAGCTCATGTAGCATGATGTAAGAGACTGTTGAGCTGGACACTACTGGCAAGACTCTGGTGTTCTAATATGAGCAGAAAAGTGGAGAACTAGAGTGTTGGTAGCCCTCTGCTGTGTACTGCTCTTGGTTTTGATTTTGTACTATCAGTAAACTTAATCACACTGTCATTTAGTTCTTTTTTTTTCACAGCATAATGCTGAAAAAATTAGAAGAGAAAGGAGGTCTTCCTGGAATCATAGAAAACAAGACTTGCCTGATTAGGTTGTATGCATGACATTATTCTTATCTTTCCATATCTAATAACTTTTCTGCACACTTAATGATTCCAGCCAAGGGAAAAAGGGTTCAAAGGTTTGAAATTTCTATGGCTTTTAGGAATACCAGATATGATAAGACATGAGATAAAGATCCAAAGCAGTGTCTCTAATTAGAAAAAGACAATTGTAACTCAAACTCTTATTTATTTAATAAGATATCCTTCCCCTGGCAATATACTTTGTTATCAATATGTTTATCAATGTCTTCAATATATATTGCTTATTGTATTTCTATGTGCTGGGTTTGGGTTGGATAAAGTTATGAGTTAAATTTCTTCATGTGAGCCTGTATGATGCTGTGCTTTCAATGTGTGTCTAAACCGGAGCTGATAACTGTTACAATCCGATAATCACAGAAGAGCAAAGAGAGCTCTCTGTGGATTGCAGAAAGAACTTTAGGTTTGAATATTCCCCGAAATGAGATTAAAACTCAAACAAAGTTATATGTTTCTATTTATTGTAAAAGTGGCAAAGAAAAGGGAAAGGAAAAATAGAAGTTGGAAAAAGCTAAGGTTACTTTAAAGGCACAGAACAGTTTTACCACCATGTTCTACCTTTCTGCTGAGATGGACTGGGGGGGTTTTGTTTTTCCTTCTCCCTGCCTCTTGTGATGGTTATCTCTCACTCTGGAGGGTCTGGCAGCTGGTTAGAATGCCGTTCCTGAACTGTAGCCATGATGTGTGGTCCCTGCCACTCACATCGGGCAGCCGCTGGGCAGTGAAAAGTCATGATTCTCATCTCGGCAAGCAGCAACTTTGGCTTTCAGGAGTATGGTAGGGCTGCAGAAACAGGGTTTTTCAGAACTCACATGCATAGCACAGCTGGTTTCTGTTCTCCCCCAGCTCGCAGCACCTCAGCTTCTGGCCCTAGGCTTCACAGATGGTGGTGAGGAGAGGTGGCAGGGGGGAAGGGTGGTCAGCTCCAGTCTCTTCAGACAGAGACTTGCAGAGCGGCTGTCTCTCTTCCCCTGGCCTCCTTGTTTTGCACAGGTTTTTTTCACTTTATATAGGGTTTAAGACCTTTTTGCTATGGTTCATTTTGCACACAGCCTTCAGGAGCATTTTTTGAAATATTTTGCTTATTACTGGTTTTCTACAATAACACACATCAGTATTTTGGCTACTGCTAGTATCAAGACCTTCTCTTCCCTCCCACCCACTGACTCCCAAAGTCAGTAAAGCAGAGGTGGCTAAGAGACTGGAAGTCAACATGGTCAAGACAGCTGACCCAAGCTGACAAAAGGGATATGCAATACCATATGAAGTTGCACTCAGTAATAAAAACTCAGAGAAGGAAGGATGAAGCAGGGACATTCATGGTTATGGCATTCATCTTACTAAGCAACTGCTATGCATTTAGAATCCCCACTTTCCAGTGGTTGTACTTCTGCGTGCTGATGGACAGTAATGAATTAATTTCTCTCCTTGTTTTGCTTTCAAACATAACTTTTATTTTTATTATGAAGTTGTCACCACCTTGTGTCTTGGTTTGAGACAATCTGGAGGGGTGGAGACCTGGACAGAAGTCTCATCTGGATTCAATATACCTGGTTTCTCCAATGCAGAGACAGAGACTAAATATGCCTGGATGTAAGTGAAAAAAATAACTCTTTACCAATAAAAATGCCAATAACAATAATGATGAAACTGGGTTAAACCAACCAGTGAGGGAAATCTTTCCAAGCTCCACCCACTAGACCAAATCAAGACAGCAGCCAGCCTCCCCCACCCAGAAAACCTGATGGGAACTGTTGGAGAGTCAGTGGTGTCAGGAAACAGCAGATGACTGGGATTGATACCAGCTGACACATGGTGCTGGAGTGAGGCTGCCATGCTGGGACAGGCAGTCGGAGCAGGACTATGGACCCCTCAGGTAACTGGAAGGACCTGCAAGACACCCGTTGGATCCAGCAATGAGACTAGGTTGTTGCAATTTCGATGTTTATTGGTCAGAGTGGTGTTTTTAGTCCTGTTGAAGTGGTGGTCAAACTCTGGATCCATCAAAGTGGTGGTGGAAGCCTCGGGTGGTGAGGGAAGGCCCATACACCCAGATTCAGGTAGGAACACATCCACTACCTCCCTCAGGGCGGAGAGTTTTACATTGGATGAGTAATACTGTGTGTCACTGGATACTTTGGGAGTCTCTGACACCTCCTAAGATGTTTCAGCTGTCTCTTCTGTCAGTGCAGCTGAGTCCACTGTAGGCCATTATGGTTCATCAACAAGAGGTGAATACCTTCAGGCTGGCTGGGACTGTTCAGGGGAGTTATCACAGCTCAGTCATCTGTGAAAGGAAATAGAAACACTACTCCTCCTCTCAGGGTTTGCCTCTTCCCTTATCTTGTTTAACACACCCAGCTTGTAGCCTGAGGTATAAGATGCGCATTCCTTCAGCACCTGGCCTGGCTGCCCACTCTGCACATTGTTAGCAAAGCACTCTGCTGACTGAGGCATGAGCACCAATAGTCCAGCACTCTTATAGCACCTGGGTGGTCACTGCAGTTGGTCAAATGTTTGAGTCATTAATCACCAGCAGTTCAGTCTCTTTAAAGAAGGCAAAACACCAAAGAAGCCAAAAGTGCATATTTGGAGACAGGAGAAAAGAAATGGTGACTGCCAGATTTTTGTGTAACCCAGGACACCTTGATCCCTGATTTTCAACCTTTTTTCTATTTTTCTCTACAGGAAAGAGGTGAGTGAGTAAAAGGGAGGTCAGTGTCAATTCATCATGTCCTAAAAGTGAATGGATTCCTCTGAATCAACGATAGCTTTATATTGACCAGCTGACAGGATGAGTGAACTGGAGGCCTGGGGGGAAGAGCAAAACGACAGGAAGAGAGAGAGAGATGAGAGTGCTGGAGGAGAGAGTATCAAATCTCTGTCAATAAACAGAACTGCCTTAGATACTCAAATGTTATTACTTATTTATCTACCCAGTGGAAACTGAGTTTTAGGTAACAGCTTCAGTCAGACAGGACAACTTTAAGAAAACAGGGAAAACCAGATCCTAATTTTATATACACTTATAGTTGCTAATGGGACTTAGAATCTAATATAAAGCCTTTGCATTAATCAAAATATTATATAAATTAAATCTCCAAAATTGTAAGAAAAGTTACTTGTTTTCTAGTCCATTTAACAAATATTTGCATTTAAAAAATCAAAACCAAAAACACTGAATACATCAAAATGCTTCTAAACAACTTTGATATTTTCATCAATTATATTTGTTTTCATTTTTCCATATGATAGAGGAAAAAGAAAACGGTGGAGTTTGTTATTAGAAATGCACTCCATAAATATTCATTTGCTTGAAAAGAATGATTCTCCTGATGTTCCCTGAAGTCAGAGAGAAGATGATATTTTGAAACTTAGATAAAACATATCTGCTTAGAACTCAAGCACCAAAGAGGCTCTTAAAGAAAGCAATCAGCCCTGGAAAAGTTGCTCTCTGTTACAGCCTATCCTGCAGGGAAGGGATGATATTACCATGAGTATGGACTTAGAGAGTATTTCTTATAGAAATTAAGAATTTCATTCTAAAACCATAAAATATCATCACAGATGCAAATTGAAAATATAGCATTAAAATATCATATATTGCAAAATACCATCCCATTAGGTGCTGTAACTTCACAGTACTCCACTGTAATAATTGAACCTTATTTTCCACTGTCTAGTTTTTGGAGATTAATCAAATTATTTATATCATTTTAAATAGTTTTAGCTGTGTGAATTATCATTTGGCTTGTAGCTAATTCATTCATCTGTATAAAAACAAAATAATGTAATTCAATAGAACTGTAGTGAGTATTTGTGGTCATCATTAACCAAGGATTTATGGACACAAATACATGAAGACTCTAAAGAGTGCTCTAAAACCATCTATTACTTTCTCAGAGTTGCACTTACTTCAACAGTAATCTGGATATTATTTGGCAGCAGCAAGTTATTATGAAGTCTTTTGTTAAACTTCCAGTTAAAGAATTTCTTAAAATAATCTGCAAATTAAATGCTGGTGGCATTTCAACTGGCTGAGGGTTGAAGTGATGGGATATGGAACCAAAACCCAGTGGGAGCATCAGGGCTTCTGCTTATGACCCACTTGGTCTTCTCACTGAAATGACATCTAAAGGCAGGGTGAGCTGGGAGAAAAGTCAGAGGAAAAGGTAGATGACATATTTACAAATATTTACCTCCTACCCCAAAAGTGTAATATATCTTGTGATAAAACATGCTGTTATTTATCAGCCTTTGTGAAAGTATTTAGTGCAGGTGGCAATGTGTTGGCCACAGAGGGCAGAGGGGAAGGACTGCAGGGGGACTCTGTGAAGGGAGGCCGTGGCTATCCCGTGCCGGACACAGATGGTTCCAGCCAGCAGGGCACGGCTGAGCCCACAGCTGAGTGGGGGGCATCTGTCACCCTGTGAGTTGTGCTGTCATCTGGCTCGGACCACTGTTAATCCCCTTGTTGTGCCTCTGCTTAGAAGATCAGTAAACCCCCTGCAAAGCAGTCCATCGGTCACAGAGAGACCGGGCAGGGCATTCCTGAAACTTGCTAGGGATAGCTGATGGCACTGGAAATGCACTCAGGCACAATGCTTATGTCCAGCTACATCACAGCTGTATGGCGCAAACCCCTGTCACCTTCAGCTATACAAACACAGTAACAATCATATATATGTTACAGGTATGCATTCAAAGAATCTTCTGAATGCTTGAGGCTCCATTTTTCTTCTTCCAAACTGCTTATTCCTAGGAAACATGCATGAAATATGCATACTCTTATATTTTATTGAATGAACCACCATGTGAAGAAGATATTAACATGGTAACAGACAGAAATATATTGTATAGTCCCATCACAAAAGCCTAGTTTCACAGGAATATAGGCTTAAAAGAAACATTTGTGTGCTTAGTGGCTTAGGTTAGTATCTAGGCTGTCTGAATTCTGTTCCTTTTGCTTACAATTACTTATGTAAACTGCTCAATCCTTTGCTTTCTCTCTGTCTGTCTGTCTGACCTGCAACGAGGGCATCCTTGTTAATAAAACCTTCTTGTAACTCCTAGTGTGTAGCAATGCAAATGTAATTTTCACTGCAGATGATCTTTTTAGTCATTTAGCAAATAAAAAAAAGGAAAACCAGAATTAATAAATGCCTAACTATGATTATTTGCTCTAGTCATATCATACCTCTGGTCCTGACAGAATACAAGACTATATTTTTGTCTAAGATATCCAGATATTTCTCTGGGAATTTTCTTTCTATTCAGTTCTACTTGAAGCACAAAGAGGGTATGTTCTGATTTTACTTACCCTACAATATATGTCACAACTTCATCATAAAACTCAAATTATTTTTTCTGAGATTTGAAGTGGAATGGGAGAAATAATGCCCTTTTAACATCAATGTACAGAAATGCTACATTTTATACTTAGTTGAGAGCAGAATTTAGTTTTTTTATTTTAAACTACTTCAGATTCACTATAAATTCCCAATTTACTGTGCAGCATGATTACATCTGAATATTTCATAACAAACATATGCTTTTTTTACATAATGAAAATGTAATTGTTGCCTTGCTCTATAAACATAAGGCCATATTTATTCATGACATTCCACAACTAATATTTTTCACCTGATAAGAGTATTAAGTTTTTTTTTACTTTTTATAGCTAGCCTACTCACTCTTTCATCTGGTTTGAAGTCAGATTTAATGAGGGAAAATAAGTCCTATTTGTATCATAATAATAAAAAGTTTTATGATATTAAAGTCTCTGCTCTTACTACTCATAAAAATAAGGTAATTCCTAAATGTGGGAAAATGTGTCTTTAATTCCATCAAATGTTGAAGATTAATTTTTCTGAAAAGCAAACCTCTTCTTGTGTAAAGTCCTAACTTTATGAAGCTAGCTTTGTATTTGATTATACATGTATTTATATGTGTATCTAATAATGTTTTTCTGCTTGTTGCTTAGGATATTTTCTATTGATTTGAAAAAATAGTTGAGATAAATGTGTTTGCAAATTCTTGTTTATATTAAAATGCTCGGAGTATTATTTCTCTGAATAATTTAAAAGGTTATTGAAAAGCGATCCTCTTATCACTAATAACAAATTTCCCCTTGGTGTATCATTAGTAATTCAGATCTGTCAGTTAGTGGAACATCGGTATTTAAATTGATGCAAATGTTTTAATTTATTCTCATTTAATAAACATCTAATTTATTAAAGACCAAACAACTTGATAATTTTCAGTTGAATCTGAGAGGGATTTCATTTCTTAGAAAGGCTTTTTAATGCCCTGAATAACAGCCGTGCAGAAGGTAGCTGTCAAGTCACGTAAAAGTTGATTTGACATCTACACTTGAAAGTGAAAAGAAATATTACATTTATTAGAAGCTGTAGCCTACATGATATTGAAGAAGAATATACAACTAACTTCCTCATTTATTTTAGTCACTAAAATGAGACACTACTTGGGAAATGGAGAAAACAAAAGTTGTGATGAAAACACAATCTTCAAATACCTTTTCTAAGGCAATTTCTTCTGGGACTGGCAGAGTATTTGAGCCACACAGTACAAATAAATTACTTCAATTATTTGCCTGTGCCCACAGAACTTTTTTGGGTTACAGCATATGCTTCTGCTCAGAATTTTTTCTTCCATTTCACCATCTTTATCTTTTCACTTTCCAAGCGTATGTATAAGAAATTATTTCATTCTGATGTCACCATAACCAAATAACCTAACTTGGCTGGATTTTATTTTTGGGTTTTTTTTTCCCCTCCTTTCTTCATAGCAAGATCACCTCAAAAACCTGTTCTTATCTAGAAATTTACCAATACTACATCTGGAAAATGTGTTTCCGAAAAAGTCTAGGATTGTCCTTCTTCAAAGCATTCTGCAGAGTTGTAGAATTTTATTTGTACTATTGTCTGTTAACCTTGACAGAGGAGAGATAAAAGCTTGAGATTTGGTTCCTATAAAGTATCAGGAATGCAAATTCCTGCCTGCAGATATGTCCTGAAATTGATCACAAAGAGGAAGACAACGGAAAGTTCCAGTAGTGTCTGATCCCTTTCTTACAGGACAGTAACAATTTAGATGTGAAGATGCCTGCAGGGCTTTTAGGGCTGTAAGGTAGCAAGGTTTTTAGCTTTCAGGTTTTTTTGGTTTGTTTTTCTTTTACTTCCCCAGTAGTCCTGGCAACAGGCTAAGTAATTTTTCCCACTATGAAAAAAGTAGACTTCATGTATTAGTGGATATACTCAGTTTAAAGGCATGGATAGGTCTCATCTAAAGATTCCCAAAGCTCATATCCTCTAAATGATAACAGATGGCAGAATCTTATCTTTAAGAAATGTTGGTCATCTCTGGGGAGCACTGTAAGAGATATGTACGCAATGAACATGAATGCTCAAAATCCATTAAAGCAGATAAAAAATCTCCCAAGGCACAGTTGTCAACAGTGGGTTTTGTACAGAACAGGTAGGGAGAGATCTTTAGAGGATGTAAAACTTTTGGCTTGAGGAGGGCTCTGACATTTCTTAGCTGTTGAGAATTTGTGCAATGATATTAGGGAGTAGCCACTGGTAAAGGATCAGTTTTTCTTCAACCACTAGATCTCTAATAATGGATCATTATAACTTTCCCTCAATTTAAACTGAATATGGTATTCACAGTCCTTTATAGCTTTCTTATTTTCTTATGTGTTTTATGTAAACTGTCCTTTTTTTTTTTTTAATGTCCTGATTTTAAAAATCATGTAGATCAAAAAACCCCACTATATATCTGAAAGTAAATAGTTTCTTCCTTTCATATCACTCTAAACATGAATGTGAGTTTGCTTGCCAAAGCACTCAAGAGTATTACATAACTGGCTTAGAAGAGAATTGAGAAAAGCCTTTCAGCAGTGAAAAACTTTTTGATGACATTTTTTCACACCCAAGAAAAAAGGTAAAATGAATGTAGAACCAGAAGGCAAACAAAAATACAGAGTTCTTCCGCCAAAATCTCACTGTTTCTGTTTTTGTCTTATATAAAGAACTACTCAGGAATGTCTATGCTTTAAGAATAATGCATCTCTAACTGTTTAATCAAGGAACACTAGGTCAAGGCTCCCCCTCTTATACTCTGTTTTACACTCTATACTCTTTTACTCCATTTAATCTTCTGTTACTCAATTTAATCAATTAAAATTCAACTAGATTATTAGGAAGAAGTTGCTATACTAAGGAATACTAAAGAAAAATTGTGACTGGCAAATTGTGGAAAGGATTGATTTCAATATTTTTACTGAAATGTTTATTGAATAACTATGTGCTCTGTCTGCATTATTTCTGTTTCTTTGTAGCTGAAAATAACTGGGCACAGCTAATTAATCATCTAGTGATTCTTTCAAAGTGCTGTTTTCCATTACAGAACTGACTAACCTATACTGGACATATTTGTTCAGAAAGTAGAATTCTGTGAACAATGTCTTTTGAAGATCAGGTCTGATTTGTCCCCTACTTGGCCTTCTCTTCATATTCATTAAAGGCTTGAAAAGAGAGGCTGTGTGAGTTGCTTCAACATATGTTGGAAGATACTTCAACATGCTCAGTTTTATAAATAAAAGTTTACAGGGCGAAAGTTTAGAAATGGCGACAGAAAAGTGCACTAAGATAAGCTACAAAGAAGCAGGAACTATGACAGAATTAGAACTGTTTTAAAGTTTATCTTGACCTTTAGGGCAGCTTCTAATCCTCATCTAAGCATATATTTTTGTTCATCTCCCTGAAATTCTCAAAGGATTCTCTGGGATGAAAACCACAAAAAGTTTTGAATTAGAAATTCCTGTCTAAAAGAAATGATTTTATGTTTGTGGCTCAAACATGATTTTTATGCCTGCAAACTTTGCATTTGTTTGGATAAAGGCCTTGCAGCCCAGCCCTTTTAGAAGATTATGAACATGAAAAAAACACATGCACACCATCCAAATACAAGGTTTAGCATGTATTTGCCAGATGAAAGCAAGCAGTATCTACCATTACAAAAAATCAAATCTGGTTGAAACTGAATATGCAGAAATTAATTTGCTTTACATTTGTGCATCAGTGGCATTGTTTTTATCAGCTGAATATCACCAGAGAAAATGGGAGGAAAAGAGGAGAGGGCAAACGAAAAGAGAATGCTAAAATCTTTCGGCTGTTTTACATTAGGTTCAATTGACTGTATAGTTAAATCACTTCTGCTAAACTACATGTATACTGTTTATCAGTTACTACTCATGAATAGTTAATATTCCTTATAAATCATGATTTTAATTGTAAAAGACATTTGCTTAAATTTTAAAACTTGGATCAAAATGTGGTTTGTGTGACTAGCTGGATGCCAATACCTAAATACTTTGTACATCACAGCAACTCTGAACTCTTCACAATCTCCGGGAGTCTCTCCAGGGCTCTTCCTGCACACACTTCAGCTGACAGGTTCCTTAAGGTCATCTTTGCCCAGGTTGAAATCAATATAGTCTGGTCATTTGGCCATGGTTACAGCAGGACACTATATGAGGTTACTTTGCTGATGCCTTCATTACCCACTGGGTAGAAACATCATACCCTTAAATCAAAATTGTTGTGTCAGAATGGTCTTATCTGTTGCTTCTCTTCAGTTCTTCATACAGTGATGCTTCCCTTTTTTCTCCCTGCATTCAATGACACATTTTAGCATTGCCTTTCAGTGGTATACAGCAAATGTCTTTTCCTGTGGTATAGCCTGAAAAAAAGTATATATATAGATTTTTGTAGCTGAGTTTGGCCAATGGGCTATTGCAGAGGCAAAGCAATTCTCTGAGGAGACTGTGGGTTGGAAAGCTTCCAGCAGAAGGTGGTGATGAGCCACCTTAGTAAGTGGCATATATTCTTCACGTGACTACGAGGCTGATTGTTGCCCAAAGGAGCTGCTTCAGCTTTTCTTTTTCCTCTTTGATCATCTGATTTATTAATGCCAGATATAAACAGACACTGAGATTGCAAAAATATTAAATTTATGGCATAAAATTAACACAAAATTATGTACCCTAACAAGATCATTACAAATGTTTGTAAACTCCCAGCCCTCCTCCAGAACTTCAGCAGCCCTATTGTATAAGACAGGCATATATTGCCCCCAAAATGCTTTGGATGTACCTTACAAAAGTTTTGGAAAGCTCATTGCCTTTAATGTAGGTTAAAGATAAGGTTACATATAAGTACTTATTAAGTGTTTATTAGGAAGACATGTGAAAGTCACTCTTCCTTGAATTATCCCAGTCTTCCAGCCACATAGTGCTTCAAGAGTGAACTTTAATTCAAGTTATTGCAAAGCTCTTGACTGAATTTCTCTGCCAGAAACCTTTCCAGTCAGGTACCTTAATGAAGCATACAAGCTAGTGGGAAGCCAAAACAGATAATCGGGACTAAAATGAGTTCAAGCCTAACTAGCAAGAAGGAGAGTTCCCAGAGAAGGTAGGAAAAGCCACACACAAATTTCTTTTATTATTCCTTCTATGAAGTTTGCAGCATTAGGAACTTGCTTCCTATTTTAGGATGAAAGTAACTGCTATAAAATGATATCACAATAAAAATAAAATTATCCCTATAAAGGCATAGAAAACCTCTAGTATTGACATAATGTAAGTAGTGTAAATAATTGAGTAATTAGCACAAGCCAGATATGGCATTACTATACATTTTTAACTTGAGGAGGGAATTACATTCATAAAAATCTATAATTCTGTATTGATTATCTAGATGTTACACAGCACAGTGCTCAGTGACAACAGATCAAAGAGCGATGGAAGTATTTGCATTACAGTTAATCCTGTTTGAAGACAATCCTATTTGAAGGCAATAGAATAAAAGACGAAGTAGAGAACAGTAGTTCAAAGAGAATAAGAAGCTAATCAAGGCTGAAGAATCAAGGCAAAAAGGCTTAGAAAAAGCCTCGAAAATGTAACTTTTCTGGACATATAAACTTGATCTGTTTAAACCTGTAAATACATACACATAGAATCATAGAATTGATTGGGTTGGAAAAGACCTCAGAGATCATCAAGTCCAACCCTTGGTCCAACTCCAGTCAGTTTACTAGATCATGGCACCCAGTGCCACATCCAATCTCAGTTTAAAAACCTCCATGATGAATCTACCACCTCTCTGGGCAGGCCATTCCAATGCCTGATTACTTTCTCTGTAAAGAATTTTTTTCTAATATCCAACTTAAATTTGCCCTGGCAGAGCTTAAGCCCGTGCCCCCTTGTCCTATTGCTGACTGCCTGGGAGAAGAGACCAACCCCCACCTGGCTATAACCTCCCTTCAGGTAGTTCTAGAGAGTGATGAGGTCACCTCTAAGCCTCCTCTTCTCCAGACTAAACAACCCCAGCTCCCTCAGCCTCTCCCCATAGGACTTGTGCTCCAGTCCCTTCACCAGCCTTGTTGCTCTTCTCTGGACCCGCTCCAGCACCTCAATATCTTTCTTGAACTGAGGGGCCCAGAACTGAACACAATACTCCAGGTGTGGCCTCACCAACGCAGAGTACAGGGGAAGGATCACTTCCCTGGTCCTGCTGGCCACGCTATTTTTGATACAGGACAGGATACCATTGGCCTTCTTGGCCACCTGGGCACACTGCTGGCTCATGTTGAGCTTCCTGTCAATTAGTACCCCCAGGTCCCTTTCTGCCTGGCTGCTCTCCAGCCACTCTGTCCCCAGCCTGTAGCGCTGCATGGGGTTGTTGTGGCCAAAGTGCAGGACCCGGCACTTGGCCTTATTGAACTTCATCCCATTGGAATCAGCCCATCTCTCCAATCTATCCAGATCCCTCTGCAGAGCCCTCCTGCCCTCCAGCAGGTCAACTCTCCCTCCCAACTTGGTGTCATCAGCAAATTTGCTGATGATGGTCTCAATCCCCTCATCTAAATCATCAATAAAGATGTTAAACAGGACTGGACCCAACACTGACCCCTGGGGGACACCACTGGTGACCGGCCGCCAGCTGGATGCAGCCCCGTTCACCAGCACTCTCTGGGCCCGGCCCTCCAGCCAGCTCTTAATCCAGCAGAGAGTACACTTGTCCAAGCCATGGGCTACCAGCTTTTCCAGGAGTATCACATGGGAGACAGTGTCAGAGGCTTTGCTGAAGTCTAGATAGACCACATCCACAGCCTTCCCCTCATCCACCAGGCAGGTCACCTGATCATAAAAGGAGACCAGGTTGGTTAGACAGGACCTGCCCCTTCTAAACCCATGCTGGCTGGGTGTGATCCCTTGTCCATCCTGAAGGTGCTGTGTGATTGCACTCAGGATGATCTGCTCCATAACCCTGCCAGGCACTGAGGTCAGGCTGACCGGCCTGTAGTTGCCAGGGTCAGCCTTGCAGCCCTTTTTGTGGATTGGGGTGACATTCACCAATTTCCAATCATATGGGGCCTCCCCAGTGAGCCAGGACTGTTGGAAGATGATGGAGAGCAGATTGGCAAGCTCTTCTGCCAGCTCCCTCAGCACCCTAGGATGGATCCTGTCTGGTCCCATATTTCTTTAAATAACTGTTAAAGATTGACTTTCTTTTACTAATAATGTATCGTAGCAAAACTAGGTACAATACCTTTATATTTATTAACAAATTTACTACATTTATACTTAATTACAAAAATTGTATTGAAACTTTGAATTTAGTAAAAAATCTTGATATCCTGTAAAACACTTGGACTCCAGTTTTGTGGGATAAAGATCAAATGCATATTACAATTTTATGAAAGCAATGCAGCTAACAGCAATTTGTGCTGATCCCAAGAACATATAATACCCTTGTTGAGGTGCTAAAATCTTCCTTCTAAAGAGTTTTTTATGGAAGGAATTGTGCTGAAGGGCTAATTCTATTTTTACTTTCTATCTAATCAATATTGTTTCATGTAATTTCTTTCCTGAAGGTAAAGAAAAATTAAAAATCTCTTGGGTTGTGGCTAATTACAATGAGCAAGACAATGGTGTGCTGGTTTGTTGTTAAAATAATAACGAAATAAGGCAGAATAGCAATAAATACCAGTATATGAGATCCTTTGCACAGCAGCAACACTTCCAAGAAAAGTTGAAGGTTTGAAAACTTAAAACTGATCTGAGCAGTCCATGAAGAGCAAGTCAGCTGTTATAAATTTAAGGAACAATTTATTTTGAAAGGGATCCTGGGAGAGCAAGCACATATTTGTTAATGTTTTCTAATGGCATTTGGCAAAAGTTGCAAATGTAATGCAAAAATTTTTAAAATGTAAACCATGAGTTTAGTAGTCGGAACTTGATAATCTATCTGTCTTCTGAGATGCCTAAATACAGCTAGCATCTTAAGTAATTGCTCTTCTAACTTTTGTTAAACCAGATTAATCCAAAATAAGTGTCAATATTTCCAGTAATTTTTCTGAGACAAAGATTTGTCCCTATATTGCCTGCTCTAGCTTGAAGAGAAGCCTGAGAGAATTAATATGAAGGGTGACTCATATAAAGGTCTCAAATTATACAGAAAGTAAGCATTTTCCTGGAAATTCCTGGTGACTGTCATTTACTTCATCAACTCATAGAACTGATCATGCAAATTCTTCTTTTTATTATTTATTTTGAGGATAAATACAGGGACAGAGGGATAACCACCTTGAACATCAAAGATTAGAACTTTAATAACTTGTATCATAGCCCTTTGATATCTAGTAGGTCCTGGGGAACAGCTTGCATAAACCAATATTTGATGGATTATTATTAGCAGTGTGTAATTTAAAGTAGCTTTCATCTTTGGAATATGCAAAAAATGGACTTCCAAGGAGTATAGTGCAAATAAGAAAGATAAACACTATACTTATATTATCCCACTCTAGTGCATTAAAAAAAAAGACAGTGATAAGTTTATATCTGTATTAACTGTTAAATAACAGCTATGCGTTCAGCTACACACATGTTTCTAAGAAAGTAATTGTTAATACCACCTGATCAAAAATTAAAAAAATCTAGAAGAATAAAGAAGCTTATGCTGGTTCCATTTTCCGGGTGTTGGAAAGAAACACTTTTGATGTTTAGGAAAGATTCATTTGTTAATCCATATCTAATTATTCCACCAATTCCACTGAAAATTAATTTATTAAAAAACTTACATTGGCTTGCTAATATTAAATTATCAGTAATTATTTCAAGGAATTCTTCGCAGTTTTCATAACACTCACTTATAAACTTCTATGGCTTTTATCTAGATGAAAAATCTCTGGAAATGATAAACCATTGTTTTGTGATCCACAAAGGCCAGCAAAAGAAAACTATAAGCAGCTCACTTGAGCAATCCCTTCACTTCATATGAAACTGTTCAGAATCAAGAAGATCATGGTTAGAGCTCCCAACAGCTATAAATCTAAAAGAATTAGTATATAGATGTCTTCATCACTCATATGTGAGAAATCAGTTGTCAGCATGGTCAATGCTGTTTCCTTAGTGTAACTTGATCTAATGCCACATCACTTAAAGACAAGGAAATTTAAAAGCTGCCCTGAACACAGCGGTGCTTACTGTCTCCTGAACTGCTGGAAATGCAAAGTTTGAGACAGTCACCAATGTCCACATAAAAAGCTGGTAGAAGAGAAGAGTTATTTGCTTTTTGTCTACTTACTTATTTTGAAGAAAGATACAAACATTGTTTCTGTAAAGGAAGGCAAACATGATAAAGTTTGCAATGTCAAACAGCAGAAAATCTTATGGATACTAATAGTCTGGAAGAGTCATACTTGAAATTTTCCATTGTTCATCCAAGTTAAGGAGTCACCCTTAGCTTACCCTGTAACTACTTCTCTAAATATTTCAAAAATATCTGACTTTTACATGAAAATCACCTGATTTTCATTCATACTGACATGCACTTTTTCTCAAGTGCAATACATTTCACAGTGCATTTCTGATTTAATACACTTATTTACAGTTTCTTCTTTGGATCATGGCTAGGCTTCGTGAATGAAGATTTGGGAAGGGCTCTACCCACGCTTGCTGCAAGTGCGCTGATGGATAAAGAGGCCGATGTGAGACAGGCAAGTCCGGTTGCAAAAGGCATAGCAGAAAGTCTCCATAGGCGGTGTTGGTGAGGCACGGTTCTTTCTGTGTTGTCTTTTCTCCTCCAGACTTATTCTGCGTGCATTCTCAAAGGAATCAGCAGCGTTATGGATGGTGTGTCTCCACGCCTCCCGA
>VWZG01010973.1:143493-168089 GCA_013396735.1 Grallaria varia | reverse complement strand
CTCCCGGACAAGGTGATTGAGGGTCTTGGTGTCAGCCTTCAGTCTCCTGAGGCTGAACAGGCTTCCATCAGTATGGTATCAGATGTAAATGCCATTTTCTTCTTTGGATACTAAAGATCTAATTAGAGTCCCTTCTCACATGATCCTTGAGCTGGTTAGTCAAAATAATTAATAACTACTCTTAATTAGCATCTGCTTTTAGAGAAATGGCTTTCTTTTACCCTTGGCTTTTCCTAAAATCTCTTTGATAAGGACTAGAGTTCAGATGTCAATTAAAAACTGCAGTCCAGCCTCTTGAGATATTTGAAAATATTTTGTCCAGATTTCAGGGTTTAAAAATCTGTTTTGTTTCATTCCTTCATCTTTAGTGTCTTAATTCACCTTTTTTCTATTAAAGGGTTAATTATTGAAATTTTTTTTTTTTTTTTTCCCCTGATGTCCCTTCAGAATTACCAGTATGATGAGGCATACATCAAACCTATAATCTTCATAGGAATCTTGTTTTGGAAAGGTAAACAATTTTTATTAATATTACTTTGAAACACTAGATGACATAACAATCAGAAAAATATTTACATGTAATGCTATCTTGCTTTGCTATAACACATGTCTTATAACATGATACTTTTATTAATATTTTTTACCATATTAATTGCTAGTAATGTTGTATGAAACTCTGTTATTACAGAACAGTTTATTACTAACGGAAGTGAGATCTATATCCATTTTCTGACTCTGAAATTGTGGAAGATGTTTCTCCTTTTACATGATTGTAATGCAAGGACACCTGTCCTTAATTCAGTGTGAGAAACCCCGTTTCTTTAACGTTAACTTTTCAGGAAATGGAGTTGAAATAGATTTTTCCTTCTTATATCAGTGTCCCCTTCAATATGGAAGCTTCACTTAACTGTGATGCACTCATAGAAAAAATAAATAAATAAGAAAACAACACAAAAATGACAGGAATATATATCTATGGCTTTCATAGATTTCCACATTACATAAAGTGTGTCTATTTTCCTATTTTGGCAATTAGGCTGTTTTGCTTATGCCAAAATTAAACTTAATTAAACTTCAGAGAATTCTACTTCTTTACTTTCTCCCATATTCAGGCATGGAGTTATACTTCTCAGATAATTTTGTTTTCCTAGAATTTTCTGCATGATGTCCACTTGCCTGACATTTTGTCGCCTTCTTCAAAGATGCCACAAACAGAGGTAAAAGTGGAAATGCAAAAAGGATTGCAGAACAGATGTGTAGCTATGTTTCACTGTAAGAGTTTTGATTTACTTTTCCTGTTTGTTCTGAGAATGACAGACTCAATGTAGAGATCAGAAACAGAAAGCTCTTGAGCTGGCTGACCAGGTTTATGGTAAGGCTCTTTATTGATTCAGTAAGCAGTGTAGTGGAGCTATGTGCATCATAGGTGGCGTACCTGATAAAAGTTATCCATGAACAAAAGTAATGTATTGATTGGACAGAGGTTGAACAGAGCATGTCAAATTGCCTTCTGATTTCTTTCTGCTCTTATTTTGGAACATCTCACTTGATACTATGCAGTGATGAAAATATTTTAAATACAGTAAAGGAATTGACCTCATTCTCAATGACTATCGTTCTATCGAAATTGTTGAAATACTTGTTTCTCTTACAAGATGTTTATTAATAAAGATGCTAAATATCATCATGAACCATGTTTCAAAATGTAATTTGGGCTCTGGGAATGTTGTGGAAGCAACACAGCTAGATTCAGACCCTGTTTATTCAGGATGACTCTAGATGATTTAAAATTGATTTAAAGCTCAGTACATAGACCCAGCTTGGAATTATGTTTTAAAAAAAAAAAGGTTTTAATATATGCTTAATTAACCCAGTTTAACTCCCACCGTTTTTGGAGTATTTTGTCACCCTGAACAAAAACATGACCTCACTGGGCAGATCAAGGATTATCTGAGAGTGGTTTTATATTATGCTGCTCATCTATCTGATGTGATCTGCAGTCTCCACAAACTGTGAGGAATACAACAGCTTTTAGTGCTAGTTCTATGCAGCTGAAATACAGGAGCACAGGGGAAGCGTGCAGGTGTGTCTGGCATCGTGGGAAAGGTTGAGCCTGAGGAGGAGGCTCCTGTTTGGCACAGGAGCCTGGTCATCAGCTTGGCATGTTGACCCTGGGAGAGAGAGTCCTGCTCTGCTGGTCTGTGAGGCTTCTATAAACTTAACCAGAGGGGCTGGTTTGTGTGTACCACAGAGCAGAAATCTGAAAATAAACATGAATAATCACATATTACACCTTTTCTGCTTAGCAATTTTTGATAGAGATCACTGATTATTACGACCCATTCTTGCAGCCAGCCCATATAAATATTGTGACAACTTGGAAGTGCTTCCGAGGTAAGGAGAAAAGACAAAAAAGGAAAGAAAAGAACATCTTGTAATTATAGTTAAAAACAAAAAAAAAAGAAAACCTTGTCAAAATATTACTAATAAAATTCAGCATGGGAATCTTTATGTTAGACTATAACACCTGCTATGAAAAAGAATTACTAAACAGAATTCAAGCCTGCTTTATTCAAAAATGCAATCATTATTAGTGACATGAATAATTCACTCTTATTAAAATAAAAATGAGCATTTATATAGATGTGTCTATTTTCTGTCTTAAAAATAGTGTTTACTGGGAAAAAACAGCAAAAAATTCTACTCAAATTTTTGTTGGTGGGTGTATGAGTAATTTCAGTTAGCATTTACAGGCTTAGTACTAAGTAATATTTCATTTTATTTTTACTTATTCTGCACATTTAATTCAATGTGTATTTTCCCCACTCTCTTTTTCCTCATGTAAGAAGTTTAGCCTTTGGGTAAAATAAAGAAAGTAATTACTTTTTGTCAAAATGGTGCAAGAATATAGCTCTGAGGTTATGAAACAGACTTCATTAGTAGCATATGTCTTCAATTTTTACTATTATTTTAGCTGCCCTGAGAGACCTTGACAAATGATACTTAGCACTAATGGACCTGAAATAATACTTCTAACTTTAGCATAGAATCTTTTAGGGGTTACATTATAACTAAAAAAATAGTTTTTCACATAAGAAATTACCAAAGTTTTACAAACGAAAGAAACTTGATTTGGCGCTTTTTACCTGCAATTTTATTCAATAGCAAAAAAAGAGCATACACACTGCTCCATTATTAGTAATGGTTTCCAAAGAAACACTATAAAGAAAGCCTCAATATCTAATCATGAAATGATTTTGAATATTTCTAGGATGGGAAGAAATTATTTAATCCAACTGCTATAACCTGAATGGTTAGAAAAGTTTGAACATTGAATTTATGTCTCAAGTTCTTTGCTGATACATTTGGTAACTGAGATTTAATGTTATAACATTATACTGGTTTTTCAATGAAAATGAAAAACAAAGATGTGCAAAAAAACCCCACCCAAAATCAAGTAGTTCATCTGCTGCCACATCTACACCTAAAAACTTGTGATTCTAAAGTTTTTCAAAGACATAGAAGTCTCAAAGGGAAATAAATACCTGAAAGTCTAGTGCAATTTGATGGTGATGAGCAGAGATACCTATATTGATTCCCCCAAGAAAGGAGAGACAGAGAAATCTCAGTTGTTAGACCTCAGCATCAGAGACGTCCCTTGGTGTACATTCCACACTGCCAGCGCTCCCAAACCGTTTCTTGCCCTGGTTGTGCCAGACAGTAATTGGGGCTATTGTAATGAGAGGTGTGAGGAAGAGTAAAGGACAAATGAGGTGGAGTGACATTAAGCATCAACAGGCAGGAAAATGTCTTCAATACTTGAAGGCATACCTTCTTTTTGTTTTGGTTTGGTTTGTTTTTTTTCTCCTTAGGTAACTGCAGAATTAGGGCTGAATTAGTAGGCTAGACAAACTTCAGGGCTTGGAAGTGGGCTTTGTTTGTTTTATGCATTGGGTTTTTTTAAGAAGTAGATTAGGACTCTGAGAAAGGACAATCTCCACAGTCCACACAACTGCAAACCTTTACAAATATATAAATGAAACTGTTGATTTTGTAATGGGGCTTGTTTGTTCAGCTGCCAGTTTTTAAGCTGCAGTTTTTTTCATTTTGTAGACAAAAACCATGTGACAATGATAGCAATATTTTTTATTTTTTTTTTTAATTTTGATTTGGGAAGATCAGCTTTGAAAACACATTTAACAAGTACTTGAAAATTGATGAATCATTTATTTTGCTTTTTCATTTCTTGCTGTCAGAAATATTACTTAAGTAATCTAACATAAAACCAATGAAGTTGTCAATCTGAACTCAAGTTCTTCTATATATAACAGTAGAATAAAATCTGTCATCCATCTAATCATCTTCTTGTTTACTTCTAGTGTTTAAGTTCCCTCACTCATACAAACACTTTTCTAGAATGAAACAAGCATGCAAAGCAACTTAAACTGGAGATACTTATCAACTACAATTTGATCAAATCGGTGTCACAATCAAACATCACAAGAAGACCTTGCATTGACTTGTTCTTATTGCCAGCTGAACAATCATTTATTACAACAATGAATTCATTATGATGAAAGCAAGCTGCTATTTCTTTAGCACGCTTTGCAAAGAAGGCTTAAGAATTAATAGAAAAGGGTCTCCAGGTGCCTATCTCAAGAACATTACAACCTTGCCTTGCCCACAAGCCGAATGACCAAAGAGCGTAAGACAGCATGCAGAACAACATAAAAAAAAAAAAACCTGAGTGAGATGAGCCATGGCAGGGGCTCTGGACCAAGAGGTGTCCGAAGAACAACACCTGAGGTTGCTGAAAATGTGCGGTGTGATATCACCATTGTCTGACATTATTGATGATCTGTGCAACAACGCCCCACTCCTCAAGGACAGAGTCTGGGGGAAAAATGTATACAAGCAGAGAGCCCATGTCAAGGCTGAGCTGCTGGGCAGAGCCCGGCACTGAGCATGGCTGGGGTGACCACTGTATTTCCTCGGGCTGCTTTGTGCCAGCCCCTTAAATAGTGCCAACGCTGTCTCAGCTAACTTCCACTCAGTAGCAGTTTTTTGGGGAATTTCAAGGCTATTTACCTGTTTTACTGTGTAAAGGTTAGAAATTGCAGAAAAGATCACAACAATCATGTCCCTCCTGATGCTGGTAACCTGTGGTCAAGCTAGTCAGCCTCACTGTTTCTCACATCTCTGTAGTACTTTTCCAAGTGTGCAAAGCTATAAATCTTCTATCTGGACTATAACCATCTTTCCATGTGGTACAGGGAAGTTCACTTTGGACACTGTGTTTTTACACTTCTCCATAACCATGAACTCTTACAGGACATGAAGACATCACAGTATGTGATTGTTATACAGCAGTCACTCAAGTGTTAATGTATAGGTCTCTACAACCAAGGCCTTTGAGATTATATACTGCCCATAATCTGATTGAAATCACAATTTACTTGTTAAAATGTCTTTCTCAGTGCCCTACTACAGTATGTGTGCATGTGCATACCTCTGTGTGTGCGTGCATGCGTGTATACTGAACTATTCCTAACACTGCCCTGCTTGGTTCACTTTATAAATTGATCTTAGCAGTGTCCATGGGTAGGTGTTCCTTTTTGTCACATGGCATTAACTTTTTCCAGGATATTTCAAACTAGAATGCTACTATAGGATGACAGCTAGACCTGACATCTAGAGTTCCAATAGTGATTAAATAAACTCTATAGCAAGAGGATTTCAGTTTGTTGCATTTGCATTATATTGAAGAGACATGCAGCACTCTACAAATGCATCTCTGATGCTTTTTTTTTTCTCTTAAGAGTTTTTAATAAAGCTTTGCCTAGAATTTTTTTCATGATTTTGTTGATTAGTTGTTTTATAAGTACTGACATAAGAGCCAGAGCAGCAGATTTCATGAAAACACAGATTGTCAGAATCAAAGCTTTGTAACTGCTACAGTTTGGAGTACCTTGTCTATTATTTTTGTGTAAATCCAAGCACAAATGTAGTCAGAAGGTTGTGTTCACAGTACATCTAAGATCCACATATACCTGTTTGACCATGCTTCAAGAAAGTGATACTGAAAATCGCATCAGAGTCTAGGGTCTTTACCCTATTCCCTCTGGCTTTTCCCATCTTGATTACTGAAACAGGAATAGATACGTCAGCAATATACATAAAGCTTAAAATATTATTAAACTGAAATTTCTCTAAATTTCTTTCAGTGCTAAGGGTTATAGTAGAAATTAACATAGAATCATAGACTCATAGAGTATGCTGTGTTGGAAGGGATCCATCAGGATCACTGAGTCCAACTCCTGGTCCAGGAATCACACCATGCGCCTGAGACTATTGTCCAAACACTGAACTCTAGCAGGTTTGATGCTGTGATCACTTCCCTGGGGAGCCTGTACCAGTGCCCAACTACCCTCTGAGTAATGAACGTTTTCCCAATGTTCAACCTAAACCTTCCCTGACACATCATGCCATTCCTTCAGGTCCTGTCACTGGCCACCAGAAAGAAAAGATCCATACCTGACCCTCTGGCTTGAGAGAATGTTGAAGACTGCAATGAAGTCTCCCCTCAGTCTCCTCTTCTCCAGGCTGAACAAACCAATTATATTGAGAGATATTTCATAAGTAGAGTTTTACTTCACAAATTTATCTAATCATAATAGAAAGAGCGTTTATTACACTTCTTGTCTCTTGACATATGACTTATGATTCAGTGTCTATCTTTCATGGAAGTGTTAAATGAGTGTGTGTTCACTGATACACAATGCCACTTAAGATACGACCTGCATAAGACAGTACTGGTTGTGATCATTGCAACAGTAAACATGAAGTCTGTGTCCTTAGACAGACGATCTGAGACATTAAAAATAATTTTTAAAAAAATCCCAAGACCCTTTACCGTATTCCTATAGAATATCTTATTTTTGAGTTAAATTGTCCAAGTACTTTTCCTATGCCTATCTATGCCACACTTTTTCACTTGAATTTATTTCCAGCTTCTCTATGACCTCTGTTTTACAAGTAGAGTTTTATTATGCAGTTTAGTGGCCTTTATTTTTAAATTTTTTTTGAGCTATACAAAGCTTAAATACATGGAGCAGTAATAAACAGGGGTGCAGAGAAGAGACTGCTTACCTAAAGGAGAGGAGTTGATTCTATTATTTATAGACTATAATTAATCAGTTCAGCAACCCAAAGCGGCAGAAAAAGAAATGTGGGATTTTGAATTAAAATAATCTGTCCTGAAATACCGTTATGAATTCTGATTTAAAATTCTGGCAATTGCAGCCATAGAATCATAGAATAGGTTGAGTTGGAAGGGACCTTAAAGGTCATCTGGTTCTAACTACCCTTTTGCTGACAGGGACACCTCCCACTAGGTCATTCCTCTCTCTCCATATGTACACCTGAAACTTCAGTCAACCTGAGAGTTTTGCAGTGGTAACTTTGAGAATGATTTCATAAGTTTTTGGGGTTTTTTAATCCTACATATGGTCAAATGTCACACTGTAAAGCGGACAATGTATGAATGAGGGAAATGGACAGAGATATCCTGCAAAAACTTCATATTTTTATGTCTGTAATCTATAAAACTGAACTGTGTTCAGGGGTTCTTGAAAAATGTGCAAATGAAAAGTTCTTTATATAGTAGTTGTAAAAGAAGTTGTTAATATGGCCTTAAATTATTTGCAAATTCTTTTACCATGGTTACTTCACCATTTTTTTAGATCTAAAATACTTTTTGCTGAGCTGTATATATTTCTAGTTAAAAGTTACATATGTCATTTAGATTATTTCTTTTCTTCATAATATGATTGTTAAGACAGTGGCAAAGAACATTACACTGAAGATAAAATGAGCCCTATAAAAACTGTAAAAGAGAAAGTGATTAAAGCCTAGCAAAAAGCAAAAGGAAAAAAGAAGAAAGAAACATCATGTAGCTACTGGGACTGTGAGTAAATCGTTTGCTTAAAACAGAAAAAAAGGTTAATGTCTATCTTGAGGGAAATGGAATTGTTTGATAGCTCAGTGGAGAACTGCCCCACCTGTACTTCAGGCTTCGAATAATATGAACTACCTAACATCCTAAATTGCAAAAACCCCTACTTTGTCGTTTTAGTGAGCAACCTTTTTAAGCTGTTGCATAAGCTCAGCGCTTCTACTAAACCAGTGGAGAAAACATTTGCATGGATTGTGGAAACTGCACAACACCACCTATTCCCTCCACTGCTGGTGAGTTCAGACTGTTTCCACATTTTTAATTTTTTTTAAGTGGCTGAATTAAGAAAATTAACGGAGCATTGCTAGTTCAGAGATCTTAAATGATGCATTAAGGGACCAGTTAGTGTGTGCATGCGCAAAAAGAAACAACCTGAAATCGGTTATTAACTGAGGGCAATTTAACCCTAGCACATGTCCTAGAATTTCTGTATCAATGAAGATGGCTAGTTATGATGGCAGTGAGATGCATCTGTATTATGAAATCAGTGCAACATGCAGGAAGCAGTACAAGGCCAGTATGCTCAGATGGCACGAGTTTCCTTTGCTGTCCCATGGTGCAAGTAATTGTCAGTGAGGACAATAATGTGAGGCAGAAAACCAGGAGGTTATTTCAAAACCATAAACAATTCGCAACACTACAGGTGTGTAAATGTATATTCACGAGTTTTGCAAATTAAGAATGGACCAAACCAAGAATGATATAATATACAATTTATTGCTTAGTTTAGATGGCAAATGACATGTTCAAATTATTTTACAATTTAAGAAACAATACTTTAATTGGAGATTAATGCAAGGTTACTTATTAATTATAATTCACCACAGTTTTATCAGACATAAAATAATTCATAGATACCTAGATCTAAACTAATTATTAAACTGCTGCCTTATTTTATCAAATAAAAGTGATACAGAGAAGGTCATAGATAAGACAAAACATACACCAGTTTCTCCACAGCATATTTTTGACTAGTAATGCATACCAAAATTGAAAAGTGGAGAGAAATATTAACTACATTTTATTGGCTAATAAAATTTAATCTATTAATCTACTTCTTTGGTTAGTAAGGATGAAGAAAGGGTCATCCAGAGAAGATTTAAAATGTATCTTTTCTATGCTGTTGACTTGCCTTTTTTTCTGAGCCAACCTCTTAGCTTTCTAACTGTCCAAATCTGATGTGTGTTTGCCACACCCAGGCTCTAACTTAGGGTGAGCAAAGCAGTTCTCCAGCCAGAATATTTTAATTATTATTTAACAGTTTGCTTTTATCTTGATTCCTTGAAGTGCTTCTGCTGTGTCCTGTAAAGTAGAAAATTTCAATAAATCAGAACTCCCATGACTAGTAATAAAAACCTTGGTCATGAAAAGCATGCAGTTATCTAAGACACGACTTGACACAGTGTTCCCCAGAGCATTCCTGGTTATTTGAGTGTACTGTAACTTCTTCATACTCTTATAAAAGAGATCCAAAAATAGGTCTTTTCCATCATGGAAAGATCTTCAGAACCAGTCAAAACAAATTGAATAGAAAATTAATGAAGAAGTTCATATAAAAAAGTTCAAGAATTAGAAGACAGGCTTAAAACTGTCTTACTTCACTCACAGGAAAATGTCTTTGCCATTGAGTTAACAGGTATTTTTCTTTGCAGAGTGCTATCCTGAATCTAAGAAAAATGTCCTGTATAAAAGCTGTATGAAGACTGATACACTTGGCTTCCAAACTGGCTCCACTAGTAAAGGGTAAAAAAATCAAAATGGGACATAAACCATGCCAGCCCTTATATTAGATGGTAAAGGAGAAATTACTGACGTGAGAGTATTTTGGCACAAGTCTCAGTGCAAGATGCATCCTTGGGCTGCTGGAAGAGTTTGCTACTTAATCTGTAAACTCAGTCTGTGAACAAGGTAGATGTTTTATGCAATCTTCAGAGGAATGGCTCTCTTCAAGAATGAGATTTATTATAGAATCATGGAATGCTGAGGGGTTGGAATGAACCTTAAAGATCATCTAGTCCCATCCCCCTCTGCCATGGGCAGGGACACTTCCCACTAGACCAAGACGTTCAAGGCCTTATCCAACCTGTCTTTGAATACTTTGAATACTGCCAGGGATGGGGCATCTGCAGCATCTCTGGGCAACCAGTTCCAGTGTCTAACCACCCTCAAAGTAAAAAGTTTCTTCCTATTATCTGACCTAAATTTCCCCTCTTTCAATTTGTACCCATTACTCCTTGTCCTATCTACAGTTTTTGACAGAGACCCTCTCCAACTTCCCTGTAGGCGCCCTTCAGATACTGAAAGGTCACTATGAGGTCTCCAGGCAATCCTCTCTAGGCTAAACATCCCCAGCTTTCTCAGTCTGTCTTTGTAGGTGATGTGCTCCAGTCTTCTTATCAACTTTGTGGTGTCCTCTGGGCTTGCTCCAGCATTATAATGTCTGCCCTTCTTATGCTGGGGACATGAACTGGATGCGGTATTCCAGGTGGGGTGCCACAAGAACAGAGTAGAGGGGGAGAATCATCTCCTTTGATTTGCTGGCCACGTTCCTTTTGATGCAGCCCAGGACCCAGCTGGCTTTCTGGGCCGTGGGCGCACATTGCCAGCTCACATTGAGTTTTTCATCGACCATCATCCCCAACTCTTTCTCTGCAGGGCTGCTTTCGGTCACTTCTCTGCCCAACCTGTAGATGTGCCTGGATTTGTTACAATGCAGGTATAGGACCTTGCACTTTGCTTTGCTGAACTTCATGAGGTTTCTATCAGGCCACCCCAAACTTGTCATCCTCTGGATGGCATCCCTTCCCTTTCAGCATGTCAACCACACTAGATAAAAGAGTTCTTTAATCCCTAAGACTTTCAGAAACCCGTTTATATGAACTTGGGATTGGCTTAGGATATGTTATTGAATTCTATACTTTTTCCCTTTGGTCTGAGAAAGACTTGGTCATTTATAATAAAACTAAGGTTGCATCAAATGGATGGAAATTGCTGTGATAGCTCTATTCCCATAATTCACTAATCTGTGAAAATGGCATTATGAAGAATAGTGGGTTTTAATATGGAATTGGATCTTTGATGGTGTAAATTCACAACTCAATAAACTTATGCAAATTTATACATTTGAGGTTATCACCCATAGAGTACTAAAGAACATTTTCTGGCACACAGATACCTCCATTTCACAGTTAAATTAACTTTGCAATTATCAGGATTGGAATCATTCCCTAAAAAGCCCTAATGATACCTTTGCTGCTTATTCAAAGGAAATCACATAATATTAATTAAATGATGGTTATTTTTAAATGAAATAACTTTTCTTTATTGATGGTGGGAAGAGTCCTAATTTTCAGATATCAATATAGGCTCAAGTACTCAGGAAATAAGGCAAAATATCAATGAAATATGTCAATAAACATATATACTGTGCTATTAGAGCAATAAAGCAAGTAATTAACATTTCTAATACACTTTTTCACTCTGGAAGTCTAAGCTGTAAAAATGTACCTAATACTTTCTTTATTATTTGTAAAATGGTACATTCTTGTGCCCACATAAATGTAAAAAGAAAAACTCCTCTAGACAGAAGGTATGATTGTAATCCAGTAATTTTTCAATTTATGTTTTCTCATATTAATGTTGAAATATTTTATTTTTAACCGAATGCTCAAAAGATAAATGTCTTTTTATCAAAGCTTGAATTTGTCATCTGAACAGCTCTTTATTTTATTTTATTTTATTTTATTCCTATATGTGCAATTCTTTTGTGAAAGTAACATCTAGTAATTCTGAAAATCCTGGTCATTGGATCATATGAGGATTAAATAATCTCTGAAAACTTAGTATCTATGTTCAGCCAGCTTAATTAGTCATTTTTAAGTACACTGTTATCAACTTAACCTTGATTTACTTGAATAAAAAACTCTATAAGATATTCTTTATCAAGTTCTAGCGTATTTGGTAATGCACTGTGGTATTTGTAGATCTCTCATTCTGACTATGTAAGTGTACCTGAAAAAGAAGCAATTTTATAAACAGTTAAGTTAATAATTAAATAAACCAGAATAAATATATGAAGATACAGAGCTACAGACACATAGCTGTTTTAAATGTTAAACAGACCATAAGCACTGTAGGATACCTGGATTTCATGAAAGCAGTCTTTAATTTTTAATTTGCATCTTGTATCAAAGTGCCAAGATATTATCAATTTGCCTTATTATTTTATAATGAGATGCTCTATATTGAATTACTCTGTTAGCTGCAAATCTGAATATCATTAAAATTGTATTTGTGAACTGCAGTTTTATGTTAACTGTTTTGGTAGGTTGCTTAGCTAAACATTGAATTTTTGATTCTACTGCCTTTATCTACTTTTACCCTATGCTGAGAAAACATGCTTTGTTTCCCATGATTCGGTAAAAAGCCCAGCTCGGAGCCCTCTATAAGAACAAGAATAGACTTTAATAAAAAGTCTAAGTCAACACTGAGATGTATTAAATCTGATCCATAACATGAACATACTAAGAGCTAAGAAATAAAGTTTTGTGAGAAGAATTCGCCCCATAGCTTAGCATTTCTAACAATACCCAGTTTGATACCAGAAATTGCTCAGTCTGTTGCTTTGAGGGCAGTCTGGATGATGTCATGCTGGTAAACTGCACAGGAGCAAGGCATATCCTTGAGCACTCTCCCTTGGTCCACAATACCATTCCACTGCTGGCACACGGCCTCCACTGGTTTTGGGTTGTACCTGCTAATACTCATCCAGATAATACCCAGCCATAGTTAAAGAGTATCAAAAGCCAGGAATAAGAAGAATGAATGGTATTAGCAAAGAGATTAGATAGTTGCTGACAGTGCTTATCAGTACAGGCAAAGCCTTTTCTGCTTGACATCCAATGATCGTGTGTGGTTATAGAGCAGAAGCACCAGCTGAACGGAAGGCATATTTGGGAGTTTGACTCAAGTCTCCAGTGCATTACAGAATCACAGAATATGTCAAGTTGGAAGGGACCAACAAGGACCCTTGAGTCCAGCTCCTGGCACTGCACAGCACCATCTCCAAGAGTCACACCATGTGCCTGAGAGTACATACAAATGATTAGAAAGGACAGGTACACATAGTGTGAAATCCATGTCACTTAATATATTTAATTTCCCTTTAGTCCTTGTTTTGAAGCAGTGCCTGTAATGCACCTGAGTTTCCTGCCTCATTTAAGTAAAGTGATAGGAGTCTTTCAGGGTCACCTGAGAGATGTTCCTTTTTCCCCAGCCAGGGCACAAAACTTAGGTGAGCTGGACTCTGTGCAGTATTTTCAGTAATAGATACAGAATGGAGCTGTCTGGTTGCTTTTATGGCCTGCCTCTGAGCACCGTCTGACTTTTTATAAAATTATTAAACATTCATTCTCCCATCACTTCTATGACTAAAGGAGATATCTTCCATTTACAGAGGTATAAGTGAGATACAGAAAGATTAAATAGACTGGTCTCAAAGCCTACTAAATGCTGCTATTGATTTGAATGAGAATTAGATCAGGCCATTCGTGAATTAACTTCTTGAATGAGTGCGAAAATCCATCTAAATCTATTTATAGAACTAATACTGTAGCTCAGGCATGTCCCTTAATTTCTGTATTGCTCTACTTACCTAGAAAAAAATTGTTTAGTGGCCCACTATCTTTAAAAAATATACATATACAGTACATATATAAGTGCTCTGGAACTATGGATCGCATCAAGGGAAGGAGGTGAACTTTCCTACCTGACAGCAACTCAAAACAAGAGCAGAAAGAGACTCCCCAACCCACCTCCAGAAGGGAGAGCAGTGGAACTTTGACTCAGAGGGAGCTCCAACTCAACGTGGGTGGCACCAGCAGGGACTCACCTGCACAAGAGCCACCCCCAGGGAGCTTGTTCCTGGCCAGCCGGGAATGATCAGCAAGGCTGAGAGGGAAGGGGTATTAGGGAGGGGCATCTGCCGCTGAATCTGAAATGTGCCAGCCACACTGGAGCACGCTTGTAGACTTACCGAGATGAACCAGAGACTCCTGAGGGAGAACAGCAGCTACCAGATAAACACTGGAGAAATATCTCGAAGGAATTAAGGGGTGTTCCTGTAGAAAGGCAATACAGCCAGCCTCCCAACTGAGGTGCCTTTACACCACCACACACAACATTGGCAAAAACAGGGAGTTGGAAGCCACCAAGAGCTGCTAGAAAGTTATGCCCATATCCTGGACTACATCAAAAGCAGTGTGGTCGGTAGGTCAAGGGAAAAGATCCTGCCTCTCTACTCTGCTCTGGTGAGACCCCACTTTGAGTACTGAATCCACCTCAGGGAGCCTCAGCACAGGAAGAACATCGACCTGTTGGAGCAATGGAAGCCACCAAGATGCTCAGAGGGTTGGAATATCTCTCCTGTGAGGAAAGTCTTAGACAATTGGGATTGTACAGCGTGGAGAAGAAAAGGCTTTGGAGTGACCTAATTGTGGCCTTTCAGTACCTGAAGGGAGCCCACAAGAAAGATGAAGGGGACTTTTTACGGGGGTGGGTAGTGACAGAACAAGGGGAATGGCTTCAAACTGAAAGACAGTAGGTTTATATTAGGTATTAGGAAGAAATTCTTTACTGTGACACCGGTGAGGTGCTGGGACAGGTTGGTCTGAGAAGCTGTGGATGTCCCATCCCTGAGAGTGCTCAAGGCCACTTGTTCTGAGCAGCCTGGTCTAGTGCAAGGTGTCCCTGCCCATGGCAGGGGGGTAGAACTAGATGATCTTTAAGGACTCTTTGAAGCAAGGCCTTTCTATGTTTTTATGACACTGGGGGGATGTTTTGTACAATTTGGAGGAAAAAAAAATTTAAAATGTAAGCAAAAAAAAAAAAAATAAATAAATTAAGCATCCCAGAGGAAAAAAAATGGCCGAATTCTGTGTATGTTTCTAAGCTACAATTATACAGAAATATAAAATAAATTTCTTAGGAATTATTTTTGGAGGATACAAGACCAGCTTTGATGTTTTTAACATTATGTGACCCAATTTAGTAGCACAGTTGACAAGTATTTTGGTGTCTCTAGAGACATATGATTACTAGAAAGAATGTAAAACAGAGAACTGATGGTTACTTGTATATAATTGTGCTGGCTTCAAATGCAAAAATACATAACATTTTTATTAAAAACTACGTCTGATGAAAAATAGTTCTGATTAACGAAATATTGGAAAGGTAGAATGATAGAAGAAGATGGGTGTGAATGCAACATCAGAGTAGATGGATTCTTTCAAGTCCGAGTAAGGCTAAATAATTAATTATTGAGTATATGGCTCAGTAGATTACAATATCTTCATAGTGCAGAAAGACTACTGCCTCCAGACATGATATACTTTTAGTGACTTATTTATAAATAGTAAAATACCTTATTCTAATATCTTGGTGAAACTTTCAAAAATACTCTTATCATTTAATTTGTAATGTTTTAATGAAGTTAATGTCAGTAAACCATTTCTGTTTCAGACTGAGAATTCCAAGAAGTTCATACTGCAGTAGAAAGAATCCAGGTGAGATAAGGGTCAATCACTCCTCAGAAACAGATTCTGATTTTATTGTCCTATAGCTGAAATTCTCTTACCACGTATTTATGTGTTGCCAGCAGCATGGTTAGAATAAAGTACTGAGGGACCAGACCTGAAGGCTGATGAAGCCATGTTATTATAGACACCCATAACTTATTAATTTTATATCTGCATTATAGTCAGTGCTTCATCTCAAAGGCAGACATTGTTCATAACTGACTCTGTTAAACTAAATCAGACCCAGTATTATAAAAACTTTCTTTTCAAAATTTTGGAACTGATTTTGTAATAGTTTCCAAATGAGGAAAAACTATACTTTCTGACTCATTAAGCTTGCTGGAATTTTACCTCGCAAGTGATACACAAGTTGAGAATGTCAAGCGGATTTCATCCAAACATTAATAACACTTTTATTAACTGAGAGCCTGAAGTAGGTAAATAACACAATAAGGGTGGCAAGCTAAAATACAATTATGATAAAGTCATCTTAATGGAAGTAACAGCTTTGTAAGGTAATTTGTAAGAATCCATTTTAATAAAATCAGACTCTGTCACTGAAGAAGTTAAAACCTTGCCAAAAGAGTAAAAATACAGAATTTTTTAATGGGGAAAAATGCTACAGATTGGTCTTTTTAGACCAGCACGTGCAGTATTCAATGTTTTGTTCCATGTCATGCCTAAGAACTTGCTAGGGGATCAGGCTGTGGTGGTGTCTACAACCACTTACTGCCTCTCTTCAGCATGGGGAGAGATACCCACAGTTTTAGCTAAATTCAGAGATACACAAACAAAACCCTTTCATTAGGAATTATTTCCTACATTTAATGGGCTAGTTAGAAACTCTACCCTTCCACAGATGGATTTTGGTACTTTTGATGAGAAATTTATCTCTTACTGCATCAGATTATAAAAATAATCATGATTTTTTTTTCTGTTCTAATAAAGCAAAATATATTTCTTTTTCATACTGTATAAGCCTAAATTTTTGGAAAAATACATGATGAAAATGCATGNCAATGGCTATACTGCCTTAAAAACCTGAAATTGTTCTGAGAATTAGGTGGCATCATAAAAAGCTTGTACTCCAATAAAATTACAGCTGTAACCAAAATAGCTTCATGTTACTACAATAATACAATTAATCTGTTTTGCATGTAACTTGGATGAAGCACTCAATCTATGTTTGTCATTGTTCTTTACCCCTAAACCTGGCCTGTATTTCTGAGCACGTCCCAGATAAGTATATATTGAGGAGATCTAAGGTTGAAAGTATTGCAAGTGCCTAAAATAGGTTCTTATTCTTCAGGAAAAGCTATGCATTTTTCATTCCAAGATACCCCATGACATTAAATGACATTCACTACTAGTATGTTTTTTTGCTAGAAAAGTACATCTGAGCACAACAAGGAATTTTTCGTGGTTTTCTTGTAATGTACACAGTGGTAGCAAAATGATGATTGGGCAGACAATGACACTGGGGCATGGGACAGTGCCTTTTCATCCTAGTCAGTCTTTCTAAATGATTACTGGGTGGCCATGCTCCTCTGAAAACTTCATTTTCAAGATCTGCAATACATTGCTAACTACTTTGTAGTAGCCTTTCAGATAAACTGATTGATTTAAAGAATAAAATATATCAAGTGTTTATTTAGTTTGTCAGAATAGAACAGAAAACACTCACTACTTTCTCCACAGTCTCATCCTGGAGCAACTTATTATTTACAGGGCATTATTATTTAAATAGATCAATTGCTAAAGGAAGGTGAAAAGAAATACTGTTAAATTTTCTAACTACTGTTTTCCAGAAAGCTTTGCTACTGGGTATTCTTCATATATACCGAGGACATGGTTTATTGATTAAAAATATGTTTAAAAATATATTACATTGGATTTATATAATGGCAAAATTTACCATGACTATTTAATAGAATTGCTCCTCTTCTTGAATGCTAGGAATTGTTACAAAGCTGTAATATAAACTGCTCCACAAGGTTTTAGGGATAGGTTCTGTACACAGCGGCAATTTTGGTATAATTATGTCAGTACACTGGAGAAAGCAGCAAACACTTGGCTATGCTTGAGTACATAGGCCCATTGCAGCAGTGGATGCCCAAACCCATTGGAGACTGAGCTTTCTGAAGGTTCACTCCTTCATCCTCAGAGTCTGCAGCTGTGGCCAGCTGTGTATGTACTGTTTTTCAGTTTGTGTTTCCTGCACAAACTTGGGGGAACACAGCTTTGTATGCAAAGCTCCACAAGTTTATGTAGCCTAAGAAAACAATCCTTCATCAAGCATAAGTGCACTGTCCCAATTCTTTGGTATCCACAGGTCATTTAGTAGACGTGGTTCTAAGAAGGTCAAAATTGTTCCACACTTTCCACTCAGCTTGTGGAATACGCTGACGTGCTTTTCATTACCATGTCAGATGATAAACTACGTGTACTTCATTAGTTTGGGAACTTATTTCAGTCCTCAGTTGCTGTAGATGTTGTTGTGCTCTATTTAGCATGATAGAAAAGGATAAATGTATTCAAAAATCTGGTTATTTCACAATGAAATTGTGTCATAAAAATAAATTTTTTATGATGGGCACATCTTATGATGTGAAAAGCAGTCATAAAATGTGCTTTAAAATATGAATTTATAACTGAAGTACTGATCCTATTTCTTCTAGAAAAATTATGCCTAAGAAAATACGTTATTAGTAAATGAATGCTCTAGACTGTTTGCGCAAATTTTGTCATTACCTGGACCACACTTTCATTTAGTATTCTTCTAATTGGGACGTATTACTTCCTGCTAACCATTGTTCTAATTGTAAATTAGTAGAAAGCTATCAGATACTATCCTGGACAGAAATGCAGCAATTACTTAAATGTAAAGTGAAATTTGGAAAAAGTTAAGTGCATTCTTAACTGCCTTTTATGCTGTTTTAGGAAGGGAAATAAGGAATAACATCCTTGCATTAGCTCCTCAGCCTTTTGCAAACATCTGCAAGTGGCTGATGTGGAATCTACAATAGAAGTTCTATTTTTGTATCTCCTTGGTGAATAACATACAGTACAGGTGGTTAGGTTGGTTTTGGTCCTGAGAGTAGGAGCATATCAGGTACGCCTATGGTGGCTGCAGTCCATTAGGCTGCCTGACTAAATCAAGCAAAGCAAGTTAAACTCAAAGACCTGGCAGGAATGTGCAAGACTTACATTTGGGCAAAAACGCCAAAGGCAGACAAAGTCTGACATTAAAGTGGATTAGGGAGAACAAAATGTTGAAAAACAGAGAGAGAAGAAGGTAAAAGAGACTGACTTGTATATAAGCAGGTGGCTCGTCAATATGCTTTCATCTGACTGAGCCTTGTGCTCGAATACTGCAGTCTGTCCTACATGCTGAACCTATACTGTATCTGAGTGTTTCCTGTGTGAGTGTGCCCTCTACTCTGAGCCCCTGTGGGAGCACCAATGGGAAACAAGATAAGCAGGCGAGTAGGGTGACAGGACTGAGTACAGCAACTGGACTGAGAAGGTGTGAGCTCAAGGAGTGTGATAGTTTTGGCTGGGATAGAGTTAATTTTCTTCATAGTAGTCGCTATGGGGCTGTATTTTGGATTTGTGCTGAAAATAGTGTTGATAATCCAAGGATTTTTTTGTTATTGCAGTGCTTGCATTTTGTCTGCTCGTCCACTCACCCAACCTGTAAGGAGGCTAGCAGAGGGAACAGCCAGAACAGCTGACCTCAAAGGACCAAGGGATATTCCATACCATACAGCGTTATGGTCGTCGTATAACACTGGGGAAAGGAAAAGGAAGGGGAGGATGTTCAGTGTGATGGTGCTGGTCTTCCCAAATCACTGCTATATGTGATGGAGCCCTGCTTTCCCAGAGAGAGATGAACGCCTGCCTGCTCATAAGAAGTGGTGTATGAATTCCTTGTTTTGCTTTGCTTGCATGTGCGGCCATACCTTTTAAAATGTTTGCTTGCTTGCTTTTAATTCTTTAGCTTTCAAACTGTTTTTATGTCAACCCACAAGTTTCTTCACTTTTGCCCTCCCAGTTCTCTTTCCCCATCCTACCTGGGGAGTGAATGAGTGGCTGTGTGGGGCTGAGGGTTTGGAAAGTCTGAGTAGTTCAGTTGTCTGAAACAAGCTGCAGGAGAGAGGTGGGGGTGTGTGGGCACACCTGTGCACATCTTGGCATGTCTGCACAGGACCTTCTCCAGTAGAGTCAGTATCAGTACGTTTTGACTGTCCTACTGTTAAGAGGCTCCATGTGTTAGTTTTAAGATCTTATTCCCAAAACATTCTACTGTTTTTCAGGTAAGCTGAGATATCTGTGGCCACCTTTATTAGCTGAAGTCTTCTCTTTAATGGATTAAACTGACTGGCTTTCCCAGTTGATTACATGCGGTCATAAAACCCATATTTGAAATTCACAGATGATTCCACTTTCCAGTCACTGTAACTGTCTACTGTGTATAACAAGATATGATTTTACCTTTAAATTATTCCAGCATGAGAATATTTGTGAGGTTTCTTCCTTCTTCTTCCGTGCAGCATACCTTACCTAAATTGAAACAGTGCTGCAGTCACTGTCCTTCATGAGGCTGCATATTGTCATGAATCATAGAGGCCTGAGAATTTGCCATAAAAATATGGCCAAACATGGTAAATTATCTGGAAAAAAATATTTGAATATGCACAAATAGACAAGTTAACATGCTCACGTAAGTCTCAACTCCTGAGAAAATCATAATAAAAAGGCTTTGTGGGACATTCTCACTTCTACTCCATCCCTGTTATTCACTTCCTACCAACAGAATCAACTTTTAGGCATAAGGCAGGAGTAGTGTTTGCAGAATAGCTCCAAGGTAGTATTTGTTTCATATTTTCCCACATAAGAGGCATGTGACAAGCCCTTGTCTGCTGCTTTGTGTTTCCATAAGGACTTCATTACACACCACACTGGGGAATGTTTTCAAGGTTAACTTAAATTTTTTTTTATCTATGGTTTGATTTTTTTCAGAATTCACGGGTTTCTTTAAACTTTTCAGTCCAAAACTTTCAAATCTTCAGATGGGAGTGCTGCAATTCCAACACCTTGAAACACCTTGAACACGATTGAAAAATGACCTTACTTTCCAAGGTATTGAGTTGCCACTGGAGTAAGCGGAAACTCTTTTTACTCACTGCTTCTAAAAGCCTACCACTTTAATGCAAGTGTTTAAATTAGGATGAGAGACAGTGTTTTTAAAAGTACTTAAGGGACAAAGCAAAAATCCAATTGAAAGTTAGTGAATTTGGTAATTTAGTTTCCTTTGAAATTCCTACTTTCAGTAACATTTGTAAAGTGAGGAATTTGCTATTTCAAGATTTTTGGAAATAATTTTTTTCCACCTAAAGGAATGTGATAAAAAAGAAGTGCGGAAAAGATAAAATGAAAATAAATACTACAATGTTGATTAAATAGATAAACATTTAGACAGAAAACTGTTAAAAATTATTTTGCTCTGTAAATAAGAAATCAAAAAATTAGCTCTGCTTAAGGAAATTCTACACAGAATTGTAATGTTCTAAGCAGCTTTTAACCCTTCTAAGTCCGAGGAGAGAATTTAGCCTATATCTAAACAGATTGAGAGGATCCTGTAGCCTCTATATAAGGTTCCTATATTTGGGGTTACTGTCATACCACTGTTTCTAAAAAATACATGATTATAACTTTATTTTGAAAGATACCTGATCCTGTTGGAGTGAATCAGGGCCGATCTGAGATCAGGGTCCTCAGAGTATGCAGGCATTATTCCTCCTAATACCTGTACCTTGCTAAGGCAGTAAATAGTCTGTTCAAACGCATTTCTGGAATTGTTCAGAAAGTTAGTACTGTGGGAATTTCTAAAGGGTTCATTCAAATTTGTATCAAGTGAAGTGGTAGCTGAATAGAAAAAGCACAGGTAACACTAAATGAAGAGGAAAAAGGAAAAGGCAAAAGGAAAGGACTGACTCATGCTGTTGGGCACTTTGGCTCTGCTCAAATTCTTCTTTATTTATATCTTCTTGTTATACTGCTTCCAGCTGTTTTTTATGGATGGATTTGGTATCTTTGTTTCAGAGAACAAATTATTAAAAGTCATGTTAATATTTAAAGGCAATTTTGTCTCAATGACAATAATTCCAGCCTAGCCCACTCACAGCAATTAAAAGTCCTGTCTTTACAAGGACTGTTTGTGTAAAAATTACATGTAGTGCTAGAACATTTTCTACCCAGACTTATCATGTTTTCAAATTGTTAATAACATTAAAAAAACCAGCAAAGAAGTGAACAGAGGCAGAATTTAAACAACCTTTTCTCCTTCCCTGATTTGGCATAGGTGCACAGTTATAGTGAATATGCTTATATTAATACGAGGTATTCTGTGACAGAAGCTTCCATTTTCTAAGGCTGTTAGGAGGATTTCCAACAACATCCAGCTCATATAATAATTATTTTTTAAAAAAGTACCATAAAAAAGAAAACATTCTAAAATAAAGCTCTAGGACTCTCTGGCAAATACAGTGGTTAGAGTAATTTACTATTGTCTGATGTTCAACAGCTGCATCACATAAAGCATTCCTCATCCCACTGGCAGAATAATAACCATGAGAAGTTGTTCGGTTAAGAAAGGTCATTCTCACCTTCTACTAATGCCTTTTGCTAAATTGCGAGTGGTGGTGACTGGTCCTAAAAGAAACCTCTCTGACAGCCTTAAGACATTTTGCAATTTGTTAAATATAAAACTTTACAAATGACTGAATTTTAAGTTTAATAAATCTGAACTACTCCAAATAATTATAGCTATATGTGCAACACTCTTCTGGGGGGAAAAATATAAAAATAGTGTTAAATCTGCAAGGGATAAAATATGTGTATAAAATTATTGGAGAAAAAATAATCTTCTGAATGCTTGCATATGTACACTTATTGTACAGAGATTCTGTTGCATTCACAGAACATTATGGATCCTTTTCTGACAAGCAAATATTCATGTGTTCATTCTGAGGAATTACTTTGGAAAATAAAATTTCATTTTGCCAGAAACAAATTACACTCTAGTGATAGGTGCTCTCAGAACATGATGAAACAGGTCATGCAAGTGTGATTGTCATTATGAAGTTAGGGCGGGGTAGCTGAGGGACCAGACCATACCACTCAGTGACATAAAATCTAACACTTATTGATTCACTGGGTGGATGGAAATTTCTAGTGAAATATTTATGTTATATAACACAAACACAGTTCTGCAGGCTGTTGGACACCCATGGATGTGTTCCTATTGTTTTTCCATTTTTGACTTTTTAACTTTGATTGGCATTGTAAAAAATCAATGGCCTTACTAATCCAAAGCAACCCCAAACCAATATCTCTCACCTTCTCCATATCTGAAGCCAGCTGGGTGTTTTTACCTGGGTTGCTATTCTCTTCTGGCTTCCTACCCCAAATAAGTTACAAGGATGTAAAGTTAAAAGTGGCTCTTCTCACTGTCTCCTTCCTGAGTGTTGTAGCGCCTGATTATAGCTGGGCAAATGTAGTCCTGATGATTAAGCAAATCTTCTGTATAACCTGTTCTGCTTTCTTATTCCAGAATCAGATAGCGTTGTTTATTCTGAGCTGTGCTTTTGCATAGGCATCACTTTGTGATACCAAAAGCTAGAAGTTTTCTGGTTCACTACTCATGGCAGAAGTGTCCCCCTAGAATTCCTGGGGGACATAAGTAACCCTAAGCCCTGGACGAGGTGCTGCACAAGAATATCTGTTTGTGATTGGACATGAGCAGGTTATAACTTCCTTATTTTATCCTGTATATCAGTACCTGTACAAGGACAATCATAGGGAAATCAACATTTTTTTGAAGAGATTGAGTTGATTTAGAATTGTAGATTAGTACAGAAGTTTTTTTCAGTTTAGCTCAAAAGCATAAATGGAAGGTGAGTGGCCAGTGTTCCTCCATTCCATAAGGCTGACATGACTAAAACATAAATGAAAAAAACTTTGACTTCAATTCCCTTCTAAATTTGAGGTGTGTCATCTGTTGCATAGGAGTCTTTGTATGCCCATCCTAGAGTTTAATTCACTCTCTGCTTAGCCAAAATCAATCTACATTTTATTTACTTTATTTGGATCATTGATAATTAAATCTTGACTAAAGAATGATTTTCCATCTCTGTTCAAGGCTGGTACCTTGTCAAAATATTTTGTAGTCGAATGATTAAAGCTGAAAAGCAAGGAATATATCTTTCAGCTTTCTAATGCTAGAATTGGAATTCCGTATTGGCTTGTTATTCCGTAAGCGAGTTAAGTCTTTAGGCTAATTGCAAAATGTTGTTCCAGCAGATCCTCCTACAGCTATTGTGATGTGAAAGCATTAAAACATTCTGACGATAGATTACTTCAAGTGTATGATCAGCATGTACTTTTTCTGAGTCTCTCATCATAGTCATTAATCATTCTTAATCTCATGCTTCTCACATGCCATATAAGAAGACTAAGTATCTAAGTTATGTGCTCTAAATCACACTCCTGGGGTCGTGTAGGGGTTTTTTTAAGACACTTTTTTGTCTAGAATCGTAGAATCATAGAATTGATTGGGTTGGAAAAGACCTCAGAGATCATCAAGTCCAACGCTTGGTCCAACTCTAGTCAGTTTACTAGATCATGGCACCCAGTGCCACGTCCAATCTCAGTTTAAAAACCTCCAGGGACGGTGAATCTACAACCTCTCTGGGCAGGCCATTCCAATGCCTGATTACGCTCTCTGTAAAGAATTTTCTTCTAATATCCAACTTAAATTTCCCCTGGCAGAGCTTAAGCCCGTGCCCCCTTGTCCTATTGCTGACTGCCTGGGAGAAGAGACCAACCCCCACCTGGCTATAACCTCCCTTCAGGTAGTTCTAGAGAGTGATGAGGTCACCTCTAAGCCTCCTCTTCTCCAGACTAAACAACCCCAGCTCCCTCAGCCTCACCCCATAGGACTTGTG
>VWZG01010973.1:113512-142915 GCA_013396735.1 Grallaria varia | reverse complement strand
TAGTTGCCAGGGTCAGCCTTGCAGCCCTTTTTGTGGATTGGGGTGACATTCGCCAATTTCCAATCATATGGGACCTCCCCAGTGAGCCAGGACTGTTGGAAGATGATGGAGAGCGGCTTGGCAAGCTCTTCTGCCAGCTCCCTCATCACCCTAGGATGGATCCTGTCTGGTCCCATAGACTTGTGAGGATCCAGATGGCTCAGTAAGTCTCTATTTCCTCCTGGAATACAAGCGGGCTATTTGGCTTGCTATCTCTGTCTGCCAGCTCCAGAGGCCAGTTGTCCTGAGGGCCACCTATCTTACTGGTAAAAACTGAGGCAAAGTAGGTGTTAAGTACCTCAGCCTTCTCCTCATCTTTGTTAACTATATTTCCCTCGAAGTCCCACGGAAAATGGAGGTTTTCCTTGCCCTTCCTTTTGCTTTTTGTCTACATTGGAGACATCTAAGTAGGGTTCTGTGTCTCATGTAGACACTTAGATCAAACATTTAGTCATAAATTACAGTCCTAAGAATTCAACTTGGTATTCACTGAAATCCAAAAGCTCCTTTGAAAGACGTTTAGCAACAATCTGAGTATTCAAGCTTCTGAAGACTTCTATATCGGAAACAAATACAATTGCAAAAGTTGCTGCTTAGTATTTCACAAAGGCTTTCTAGAACCTATTTCAAAGGCTTAAGTCCTGAAAGAATCCAATAAAGGTCACTTAGTTGTGAATCTATTTAATTTCTTGCATTACTGGTAGACATCCACCAAAGCCCTAGGTAACTTCACAACAAATTACAAGCTGTATAGACAGTCTATCAAATACAGAATTTAAATATATTCCAATTGTTTGCCCAAACTGACCCTCAAAAACCAGTCACAAACACAGAGCACGCAGTTATGCATTTACCATTTTTACCAGAGAATAATGGCATAAACTGCTGAATGTACTACTAACATTTCATTTCTGTAGGAAACTGGTGCTACAAATGCTCACTTGTGTACACTGAGTTTTGAAGTTCACAGAATCTTTTTGAGCATGTAATTGGTAGAGTTCAGCGATTCACAGCTTTCTAATTCAGTTGGTATTCTGGCAAGTTATTAGCCAGCTGCTGTTCACTGAAGCAGATGTTATGAGCCCTGCATAAAATTGTCAAGGTTACAGTTAGCACAAAGAAAGCTCTATCCCTCTCTTGTTGGGATTTGTGACAAAACTTCTACTTCCGTCATCAGAAGAATCAGCTTCAGAAATGGGGTATTTTTCAACCTTATCCCCCATTATTTTGTATTCTTTCTTCTTTCATCTCCTCCTCATGGCAAACTTTCTTCAATCTTTCTTGTCATCTTAATGCAGTTTGTATATGATTTGCCAGCTCTTACCTTCTAGTTGGCTTTCATGCTGATTACTGCACTTGAAAACATCCTTTGGTTAGTATTTTTCAGCTGTTCATCTGATTACTTTCGCTGATATAAAACTGAATAAACAGTAGGAGCCATTTTTTTCTGTCTTCAACAATGATCCTTCCGCATATTTCAAAAGCAATAATAGAACAAGCGACTGCTCACTAGTTTAGAGTAATGGATCTCCTGAAGCCCAGATATTACTACCTGCTTGGGTATAAGGCATGTCTTTAGCAGTTTTCGTTCATTGTAAATCCCAGTGTGTGACTGTACATCTACTGGATAAAGCATGACTAGGATGGAAAAACATGCGGTGTTATTTCACTAAAAGCTGAGATGATCACTCCAATATATGACTAATACTTAATATGAAAACATATTGGAAAATGAAAATATATGAGATAGATAGCAAGAGCTGAGTTTTAGAATTGGAACATTAAAAATTTAAACCAACCACATTTTGCCTGGATTTTTTTTTCTTTCAGCATCAATTATTAGTCTTTCTATATTCTTATAGTTTAACAATACAGTAGTACAATATGAATTTGAATGATAAGTGAATTTAAGTGAAAAAATAAGTATTTTCTGTATCTAGGGCTTGCCTACACATGTATTCATATGATCTATAATGACTTCTATAGTTGTTGTCTAAAGACTGAAAATAGTTACCCCTAAAACCACTGGACTGATTCAGCTGAATTAACTAAAGTTTGAATTTGCTTCTGCAGTCTATTTCACATATAGAATATGAATGAATATTGGAGACCTACAACTAGGCTATTAATTACCCTTACAGAACAGCAATTCATTGACATGCTTTCTAATCCTATGTTACTCTTTATCTTCTTATTGTTATTTTTTACTTAAATTTAATTTTACGTTGACAAAACCGGGACAGTCCCAGTGCATAAAAAAGTCTTGCTGCTTTTTCATTTTATATGCTTATATTTTCAATAGACAAGTATGCAGATACCTAACTTGACATTTGCATATAACTAGACATGATCAGTTCACATACTAATTGCATTCAAACATCAGGTGTGCTATTGTGATTGCTCTCTTCCATAGGGAATTTAGAAAATCATAAAATGAATATATGCTCCTTATAATGTCACAAAATGACCTTCTGCTAGGTATTCTCAGATATGACCTCTTTGAAACTGATAATTTTGATGTTAAATATGCAAAAGGAAGTCAATCATAATACATTTTAAAATAAACATTGAGGAAGTAATAAATTCATGTTCAAAAAATCATTATGATAATTCAGTATAAGACTTGATATAAAGTCTGATGTTATTCTGAGATGAAGTGAAGGCAAAAACTCTACACATAATGAAGCCTTGATTTCAAAGGTAGAAATCTAGATATAAAATGCTTGGTAGATTAGAAGGTGAATGTTTTATGTTTGGAGTGAAATCAAAAGAAGGAACAAGAGTATCTGTATGTGGAGAGAGGCTGATGGCAGCCAAAATTTACAGAGGCCATTGGAAATAACCAAATACTAACATATTGGTTTCTTTTGGGTCAGAAAGAGTAATGTGTCTTTTATAAAACTTCTAGGACAATCCTGTAAAACAATAGTTGGTTGTAGGCATATATTTAAAATTACTTGTAAAGTACCAATAATGAAGCAATATGCAATATTGGTCTTCAATGCTCTGTCACTAGTATTGAAAGATTTCTAAAAATCCATGCTACTTATTTGATTTTGCTTTTGGTGTACTAGATTTAATTAATTAAATTAAATAGTCTATTTTGATTGAAATAACATAGATACATTTTTAATGGGAGTTAAACATTCAGTTATATAACTTGTTTTTGAAAGCATATGATTGCCAAAGAACTACTTTGGCAATTGTTATGAAATTTTTATCATTCTCAATAATTAACATAAAATATTTATTTAGATAAATTACAGATTGTTATTTCTTTTTAGTAGTCATATAACCAATATTTATTTATTGCTTAAAAGTAGTATGAAAGTAGTTGTAGTACAAAAAATTTCCTCAAATAATGAATATAATTGTTCAAAATAATTAAGAAGGAAATAAGGATTATTTTCTCACTTTTTAAAGCTGGAAAATCAATATGCTGACTTACACATGTAAGCGCTAGGCATTTTCATTGCTAACTTCCTTATTTTTTTCTTCCATGGTGAAAGCAATTGGATGTGTTGCACCCTCAAAAGTACAGAATCATGGAATCATAGAATTTAGAATCACAGAATCTTAGAATGGTTTGGGTGGGAAGGGGATCATAAAGATCATCTAGTTCTAACCCTAATGTCATGCACAGTAACAGGGACACCTTTCACTTGACCAGGTTGCTCCAAGCTTCAGCCAACCCGTCCATGAACACTTCCAGGGATGGGGCATCCGCAACTTCTTTAGACAACCTGTTCCAGTGTCTCACTACACTCTAAGTGAAAAATTTCTTCTTTTCATTCAATTTAAATATAACCTCTTTCAGTTTAAAGAGATTCATTTTGTTCTATCACTACAGGCCCTGTTAAAAAAACCTTTCTCTGTTTTTCTTATAAGCTCCCTTTTGTATACTGAAAGGCTGAAGTGGACAGTAGTACCCAGGATTCTTCATTTTGCCCTTTTCAAAAATGGATGTGATATTCCCTTTTCTGCAGTCGTTGGGGTTTTTGCCTGACTGCTGTGACTTTTCAAATATGATGGCAAGAGGGCTAGAAACTACATCAGCTGACTACGTCAGTCTTCTGTCTCCCGAGTCTGATTTCTTACACGTGGTAATCAAGAGCTCTTGTGCTCCGAGAAAGATTTCCTTAAAGAACTGTCAGCTTTGTCCATCTTCTTTGTCCCTTAGGGCAGTTTCCCAGGGGATCCGGCTACAAATTCCTCAAAAAACTGTAAGTCCTAAAATTCAGTCTCTTGACTCTACTATTCCTTTGCCTTTGTCTGTTAAGATCATGAACTCCACCAGCACACAATCACTGCAGCCCAGACTGCCAGCGGTCTTGGCATCTCTACACTGACAAGAAACAAGTCCAGTAATGCTTCTTCTCTGGTCAGACTGTGTATCACCTGGATTAAGAGGTTATCTTTGGTGCACTCAAAGAGTCTCCAGGATTGCTTACATCTCGCTGTGCTGCTTTTCCAACAGATGTCAAGGTGACTGAAGTCCCTGAGCAGGATGAGGGTCTGTGAGCATGGTTCTTCCTGGTAGTTGAAGTAAGAAGGATTTGTCAATGTCTTCTTTTTCATCAGGAAGCTTGTCTTAAACACCAGCCACAAGGTTTTGTTGGTTTGGCCTCTAATTTTCATCCACAAACTCTCAGTCTGTTCATTCTGGCTTTGCAATCAATTCTTTTTTTTTGTTTTTTTGTTTTTTTTTTTTTGTTTTTTGTTTTTTGTTTTTTTTTTTTTNGTTTTTTATCACACTTCTTTTTTTTTTTTTTTTTTTTTTTTTTTTTTTTTTTTTTTTTTTTTTTTTTTTGGGGTGGGCGGGGTTGTTTTGTTTTGTGGTTTTGATTTTGTTTGGTTTGGGTTTTTTGGGGTTTTTTTGTTTGTTTGTTTTCTTTCTTTTTTTCCCCCCTATAGTCTATCCTTCTTTGCCTGTTCTCATAAAATCCTGGTTTATAACCACTGATTGCAGAGCTCCAGTCATGTGATTGATCCCACCAGGTTTCAGTGCTAGTGATTAGATCCTAGCTTTCTAGCTGCACAGTGGCTTCCAGCTTCTCCTGTTTTTGACTCATTCTACTCTACTGATACAGAGTCATTTCAGTTGAGCTATTGAGTATGTCAGCATTTTAGAGGAACATACCCTCATTTCTTTGAGGCATTTCACAGGTGTTTTCGTGCTGGTTTCTAACACATCAAGATTCCCTGGATCTTTTGTTATTCAAAACTCTATTTCCTTTTCCTGGTAAGTCTAGTTTAAAGGTGTTTTTATAGGCCTGGATGATTTGTTGGTGAGGACTTTCTTGCCTCACCAATACACTAATGATTCCTATATTTTGAAGTACAGCATAGTAATTCATTATGCTTAATTTCTCTTTATAGCACAATGTTAAAAGGTTCTAAATACATTTTCCCTATACACTGATAAAAATGAACTTCACAGAACATTTATTCTATTTGCCAGATGGCCAGTTGCATCCATCTATGAAAGGCATGAACTCCTTTATCTGGAAAAGTTTTACTGACTAGTTTTAAACTCATAGCTTCATCTCTGATGGTGTTGTTCTTATTGTTTGCTTTTTCATGTTGAACAGCAGAGGAAAGACACACATTTAAGTAGAAGCTGTAAAACTTTTGTAGTCATTGACAGCTACAGGTTTGAAAGGATCAAATGAAGCTTACTTTTATGTTGATTTATATGAACAAGAGATCTATACAGAGAGAATATACACCATTCAATTGATTTCATTTACAAGTCGAACATATCCTCTTAAGCGTATAAACATATTGCTAGCAAGCAGCTCAAGGCTGAGAATATACAGGTGGAGAGCAAGTCTAAGCATGGTCAGATGTTCCATTCTCCATTCTGTTCGTTAAGGCACTGACATCAGATCTTAATACATTAACAGTGAATCACAAGTGTTTTAGCTGCTACAGGGTATAAACAGTTAAAATATGACCATTGCAGAAAATACCTTGTAGAAAATATTAGCAGATAAACTGCAGGTTTATGACTAATAGAAGAGTTAATTTTCTGTCAGTTCTTTGAGTGCTTAGTGAAAAAAGCTTTGCTAATTTTAACAAAATATCCTTTTCACAGATTTTCTGTTATTAAGTGTGTTTTTGTTAATCTTTGTCATGCACAGTAGTACTATAATTGGGATATTTTATGCTACATGGGTAGAATGTTAATCAACAGTATTCCACAAAAAGAACCAAGGAGGTTTTCAAGGTTTTAGAGAACATTTCCTCTGATTTTTTTCTTTTTTTTTTTTTGTGCATGAAAAGTGAATCCCATTAGATGAAGTATTCATAATTACTGAAAAGAGTATCTCTCCTAGGTTTCTGTAGGTGAATTTTTATTTTTTTTGGTAGTGGAGGGGGCTGCAGAGGTGGTTTCTGTTAGAAGCTGCTAGAAGCTTCCCCTGTCCCATAGGAGCCAATGACATTTGGTCCCAGGAGGGACATCTGGCTCCTGGCCACGGCCGAGCCAATTAGACATCACAGTAACGCCTCTGTGATAACATATTTAAGAATTAGAAGTTGTTGCGCAGAAGAAATTCCAGGGAGTGAGAACATGGGATAACAAGGCAGACATCAAGGTCGCTGNTTGGAGAAGTCTATTAAAGACTGTCTCCCGTGGGAGGGACCCCACAGAGCAGGGGATGGACTCAGTTGTTGTCCCCTGTAAACTGTGGTAAAGCAGGATGTCCCCCTGCAACCCACGGAGGCCCATCGGGGTGCTGGGACTCAACCTCTACTGCACCCCACGGAGGAGTGACCCCGAGGGGTGGGGGAACTCACATCGCAAGCAGCAGCAACTGCAACCAACTACAACCCCCCATGGACAGAAGAAGGGGTGGGAGGGGGAAGTGTGTGTGTGTGTGTGTGGTGTGTTTTAAGACTGTTTTTTTCCCCCCACTATTTAGCTTAGCTTTTATCCTGTTAGTAATAAATTTTAGGTATTATCTCACTTTGAGACTGTTTTTGCCCATAAAGGTGGTCAGTGGATGACCCCTCTCCCTTTTGCCTAGTTGCAGAAAGGGATTTAATGAGTCCGTGGAATCCGGCCAGGGTCAACTCACTACAGTATCCAATCAGTTGAATTATTTTAATCTAAATTAATGTATATAGTCATTCTCTATTTGAATAGAAAGTAATTTTATCTTAACTGAACTCTAACATGCAGACATCAAAAAAGTATTTTATTTTTAGGTGTTTCAACATAAATGCAAATGTATGTTTATTCAGTACACAAGTTAACGCTAATGTTTCAGACTTTCAATGGAAAACTTCTAATGCCATCACACATAAGCTCTGCAACAGTGCTGATTATTTACGTTCTATGCCTATCTCAAATTCTTAAAATTAATACATGTTCTCCTAGATGATAAAAAAAAAAACAACAACAAAAAACCCAAACAAACACAAAAACCCAAACAAACAAACAAAAACCAGATCCAGAGGATTCAACATTGATTTATAATACTTTTCTGAATGTATTCTGTTTTGCATTGTTGTGGGTTCACACCAGTAGGCAGCTCAGTACCCCACAGCTGCTTGCATATTTTCCCCCAACCCTGGTCTTGAGTGGGACAGGGGAGGAGGAAGCGAAGAGCAAGTGCCAGAAAACACCCATTCCCCAACTGAATGTGAAGCAGAAGTTTGTGTGTGTGGTGGTGAAACCTCTGATCCACACAAGACAGAGGGGTGAGCACAAACCAACCTCTGTTTAGCAGCAAGCTGGGTTTTGAGCCAGGTAAGGAAGGAGGCCAACAAGAAGCAGATCCTGCTCAATGGACTAAAGCTTTTTATCATGCCATTGTCCTACCTTGCACAACTGGCTCAGGTATGAAAACTCCTCTCCTTGGAAGTACTGGGACTTTCACACATAGGCCTGAAGGTATTCATCCCTTCTGATGGGGCATAAAGGGCTCAACTACACTGAAGTGATAGGCAGCTCTCACGTGTTAGAAGTGTCATAAACCATCAAAGACCCCCGAACTGCCCCAAGACCCATTTCTGGGGCCTTCCACCAGATGATTGTAAGTGACCCACAGTGTTACATCAGACAGTGTAAAACTTGTTCCCCCACACCAGGGTCAATACCTGGGCATTTCCACCTGAACCTGAATGAATATTAACCCTTTGAACTTTGTGTTTCAGGGTCTTCTGCTGCCCCTGATCGATCCAGTCTGAGACCCTCACTTCAATCAATGGACATCTAAATTCTAATAATCAAGTCTCGTTGCTGGATCCACAGGTGGTGATATCTTTCTACATTTATCCTTTCTTTCTCTATATTTTCCTTATACAGTTTCTTAAGTGTTATTTTTATGCCTTTTTATTGCTATGCTACTATACATAATAACAAAAATGGCTACATAGCTCCTTTCCATTGCAACCAAATTGCTCTGAAATAAAATATAAATATATGTATTATATATATACGTATGTATATTATATCTATAAAACCATCAGTCATTGAGTGTCATTACACTCTAATCCACCTCAAAGGATCTATCAACAAGAACCTGAGTTACCCTAGCCTTCAGGGGCAGGTTGTAAGAGTAGTGATAAAAGTAGATTAAAAAGCAAAACCAAAATAAAAGAAGAGAGGATACAAAACAAGACAAGTGAGGCAAATACAATCACTCACCATCTCCCACAGATGTTCTGATCTCCAGTCAGTTTCCATGTGAAAGATAGCTAAACTCCCTAAACAAGCTCTCCTCCATTTTACTACTAACCATGATATTATATGGCATGGAATATCTCTTTTGGTAATTTGGGTCATCTGCATGGTTCTTTTCCCTCCCAACCTCTTGCACACTACCAGTCTATTAACTGGTGTAGCAGAGAGACAAATGGCCTTGACGCTGTGCAAACACGGTTCAGCAAGAGCTAAAACATTGGTCGGTTATCAGCATTTCCTTGGTTAAAAATCTAAAACACAGCACCATGCAAGCTGCTGTGTAGGAAATTTAACTCCATCCCAGACAAATCTGGGTTATGTAACCCACACATGTGGGTTATATTCTAAATAAAATGTAAATTCCCTTTCAGTACCAGTAAATTATGACAATTTATACCAAGTATTTTTGCCTGAAGAGGACCTAAAATATTCAAATATTATGCAACAGGGAAGGGATAGGTAATTGTAGTTATAAGATTATATAAAATCCTACTATGCCAGCCAGCCTTCCACAACCAATCCAAAAAACTTACTCTGGCCAATATAGGTAAAAGTTTCCTGACTCAGGGTCCAGATCATATCCTGCAATTTTAACTCACGGTTGCATAAATTGAGTCACCTGACTTAAAGCTGAAAATGTTAATTGGCCTCCTTTTTAAAGGCTTGATATTGCAAATAGATGAAAAACATGGAAGTAGCCATCAAAAGTTAAAGCATCTTGGCTGAGCAACAGACACTTTCTGTGGATATCTGCAAATGTCCAGTATTTCATGCTTGACAATGTCATTGCTGAGTCTCAACCAGATGGAATTTGCTTGTTGCTTGGGTCCAGATGGATACTGACACATAGCAGTAAAGGGAGGGAGTTCCATGTATGTGAGATGATTGCAGAAATGAAACAGACCTTCTGTCATTTAATGCAATATTGTGTTATCAGTCGTCAGATAAAACAATCCTTTTAGATCCATTTTAATGGCTCTGCTCTATATCTATTCCTGTCAGGTACTTCTGTGGTATCCTTTCTGAGCACAGATCATGAAGGGAATGAAAACATGGAACAGAATTTTGATTGTTATTCCAAGGCAAGGTCTCCTAAAGGTCATAACACAGTGTTTCTTATGTTTTTCTCTTTCCCATGCGTCATGGCTAAATCCCAGCTGGCAACTAAGCACTACACAGCCACCTGTTCACTCCCCTCCTCAGTGGAATGGAGAGAAACAGAAGGGTAAAAGTGAGAAAACTCAGGGGTTGAGATAAGAGCAGTTTAATAATTAAAATAAAATAAAACAATAAAGAACAATGAAGCAGATGACGAGTCTAGAAAACATGTCCTGTGAGGAGCAGCTGAGGGAATTGGGGCCATTTAGTCTGGAGAAGAGGCTCAGGGGACCTCATTACTCTCTACAACTACCTGAAAGGAGTCTTTTCAACATCTCTCAAGTGAAAGAATGAGAGGAAATAGCCTTAAGATGTGCCAGGGGAGGTTTAGATTAGATATTAGGGGGAAAAAATCACTGAAAGAATGGTCAGACATTTAAATAAGTTACCCAGGAAGATGGTAGAGTCACCATGCCTGAAAGAGTTCAAGAGGCGTCCGGATGTGGCACTTTGGGATATGGTTTAAGGGTGATTATGGTGATGTTGGGTTGACAGTTGGACTAGATGATCTTGAAGCTCTCTTCCAACCTTGATGATTCTGTGATTCTGAGTTAATAATAATAAAATATAATGAGAAGGAAAACATCAAAGAGAGAGAAATAAAGCCCAAGAAAGAGAGGTGATGCAAATAAGAATATATAGTTCACCACCAAGAAGTCAATGTCCACCCAGTCCCCAAACAGTGACACCCCTACCTACCTGCCCCTAATTTTATTACTGAGCAGTAATGTCATATTTTGGTCACTTGGGGTCATCCATCACAGCCTTCCCTCCTCCCATCTTAGAATCATAGAGGCTTTACGGTTGGAAAACACCTCTAAGATCATCAAATCCAACTGTAAACCCAGCACTGTCATGTTTACCACTAAACAATGCCCCTAAGCACCACTATACTATGACCCTGTTGAACCTCATATAATGGGCCTCAGCCCATCAATCCAGCCTGTCCAGGTCCCTCTGCAGAGCACTTCTTGTGCACTCCTACCCTACATGCTGGAGGGATGTTGTGAGAAGCAGAAGCTGTGCAAACACTGCTCATCAATAATGAAAACATCCCTAAATTATGAGCACTGGCCAGTACAATTCCAAAACACAGCACCATACCAGCTACAATGAAGAAAATTAACTCTATTCCATCGATAACCAGTACACCTTGAAAGACCGTCAACATTATCCTGTAAGACTGCCTTTTTTCTTCTCACAGCTCTATGGCAGAAGCATCCCACAGCCAACTGGTGATGGATTAATTCTACCAGATTCTTTTCACTTCAGCAGCTTCCAGAACTAGTAAATTTCATAAGAGCAAAAGATTTTTTTTTTTTTTTAATCTGGTCTAAGTTTAAAACCATTTTTCACCTTTCCAGCATTGGTCAACTCTCTGCTACTGTGCCTTTGTGGATAAAACTGACAGTCAGCCAGAGGCATTTTTTAAAATTCTGAAGACTTGTGAGGCTTAAGTCAATTTAGGGCATGCATGAGAAAAGAATAACCTGTTCTAGGAAATAGACCAAGGTTTATGATCGCACCTAAATAAAGCTTGTGGGCAGTGAAAACCAAGTTGGCTCTGATTTATAATAATTATGCCAAATGGCCAAAGCATACAATTTTTTTCAAAATGATGAGGTAATCTTACCACAGCATCGAAAATCAGTAGTTGCCTCAAAACAGGTTAAAAAAATACAGATATTTCTTTTGTGGTAGTTGCTTAAGTACTTGGAAATCAATATGTTCTACTATTATTATCTGGATGGAAGGTAAATAGGAGCCTCTACAAAGATGCCACTATTGACTGGTATTGTTGTTTTCACTGTCAGAATATTTATAAACAGTAAAATGGCTGAGGGTTTTGAATGTAGCAACACTATACAGCAAAATTCTGTTAATCTCCACCTTTAGCACAGTGAAGTTAGCAAGAAGAAATTAGATAAAAAGTGGCTTGCCACTGGGACCATGTACACAGGAATTTCCAGGTATAAGGTATAACAAATTATGAACAAATTATTCATAATATAGGCATCCAAAAGATACCCTCCCTAACGAAACTGTCTAGTAGCACTTTTTGTTACCTAACAAAAATCCTAAAATCTCTAATTGTGTCAAAGTCAGAATTGTTCAATAAAAACTTTTTAGCTTTTAAAATAATCAAATGATGTATCCACATAACATAATGAAAGAAAATATTTCATTTCACATTAGCCCCACAGAATATTTAATACTTCTAAAAGCAAACATTTCGAAATCTGCTGGATCATCTTTACCACACCTTTGAAATATCTAAACAAGGTCTCTCGCCAGAGTACGTTAATTTTCATTAAATCTTTTTAACATTGAAGAACAAAATGAAAAGAAAATGGAAGGCATAAAATATATAAAGCAGGTGGAGATTATTTTATGAGGGAGTGGACATTTGCCATTTGAACATCAATCCTAGGCACAATCATGTAAAGTTTAATGGAGAATTTAACTGCTTAAGATAGATGAAAAAATGCTGCTATGAGTGTTAAGCAATATGTCTTTGCGGAAAAAACGTATCTCATCTAGCTCAATTGATCTGTTTTTTGTGAATTTCCATTGTTGTATGCTAAATCTTTTAGATGATTTTTAACAGTGAAAACTGCACTGTCTGAACAAACTATTTGCACAGATTCATGTGTCTATCTGTCTTCTCACTTAGGCACATAACTCGATAAACAAATGGAAAGTCTACCCAGGAATGAATGCATTTCTGATTTGCTGTGTGAAGTACTGACCTGAAATAGTTCACCTGTGAGCTATGTTATCACTAGGCAAATAATTCAAGGTAGAAAGCAGTGACATAAAAGAGACATGGTGTATGACATAAAAGTTCACCCTCTTTGACAGTGAAGTTTGGCTCAAATAATCAAATCCCTTCTGCATGAATTGTCCTGTTCCCACAATTAGAATATATTCAGAGTACTGATCCTGATCTATGATTGGCATTTGCATTATTCTGGGTATGTCAGTGACTAAGAATTTTGCAGATACCACTGACATTGCCCCAAAAAAAGGTGGTGTTTTTTTTGTTTTGTTTTTTAGGGTTTTTGTTTGTTTGTTTGCTTTGCTTTTTAGGTTTTTTTTTTTAATCTTTCTGCTTTCTAGCATAAAACATGAGTAGATGACTTTGCATCTCTGTAACTGAAGAAAAACATAAACTATTAAAGTGACAGATGAATTAGTTATATTTTTGATAAAACTTCTATAGATAATTCTCTGTAAAGAAGGATTGGGGGATATTACTACAATGTAACACTCACATGAAGGAAAATTAAGAGAATTGTACTATTTTAGTGTTTTGGCATTTGATTTTATGTACACAACAAAGATGACTATGTAATTTGTCAAGTTATTGATAACCATTATTTCCAATTAAGAACAGTCAAGCTACATGCTCCCATTTTTTAATTTAAATATCTAACAACTGCTGACAGCTGAATCAGCAATGGCTATAAGTAAAATATTAATTACTAAGGGAAATATTTCATCCTGAATGTCATGTACTATTACAAAGTAGACATAATTTCTACTATAAAAAATTCTGGACTATCATACTCCCTTAAACAAATATAATGGATAACACCATTAATATTCAATTAGTGGCTATTCCTTAGTTAAAACAACAGCTACAAATCACCAGACTTTTAGACTACAATATTCTCACTGTGTCTTATGCAACACTGAAAGTTATAATGAAAACATGTAAATTGCATTAGGAATATTCACTATAGTATATAATAATACAAAAATAGTAGAAAATCATACATATAATAACATATAATAATATAAAACTTTTCTCTGACAAATCACTAATTGAAAAATTAATAAATTAAATTTATACATTATAGTGGGTATTTAAGGAATGCAATATCTTTATTTTTCATTGATAAATGCTACCACTAGAAGCAAGATTTGTCCTGTTTATAAGCCTGCAGTATTTTGTTGGTACATGAAAAGCAGATCTCTGACACCATGGCCAATAAATATAATGCTGCCCATTGCAGGTGTGTTTTGGCATTAAAATTTTTATTGTTGTAATAAGATTATGTTTGAGAATGTAAAACAGAATGGACAACAGCCAAGATAAACTCAAATACAGCCAGCTTAGTGTTTTATAGTACCAGCAATCAAGCAACCACAATTGTTCAACATGATTCCTTGATTGCTGTTTAAAAAAAAATTATACAAAAATTATCGTAGAACCTCCTGAGTTGAAAGGGACCCACAAGGATCATCAAATTTTCAAATAATAAATATTTTCAATATGTATGTAAGAATCACATTTTACAACGATGCCTTAGGACTTTATCTATTTGTGTATATATATATGTATTTGTATATTTGTAAATTTTATGTAGCTGTATAGCTTCTCATATTTGAAGTAGAAACTAGCAGTTTCTACCTCTGTACTGCATTCCTGAATGTCTGAGTCAAGGGTAAGATAGCACCTAGAACATTTTATTTGGGACTCGTACAAGGGCTAGAATAACAATACATACTGTAGTCAAAACAAGACAGAAGACCCATGAAGTTTGGAAAACCTCCAACCAGGGGAATGTGATGTGAAGAAGATGAGGGTGAAGATGTAAGGGGTCCTGAGAGCCCCAACTCAGTTCTAGGAAGGCGTGCCAAGGGGCAGAACTGATGGAGGTTTTAAGGGTGGCACCAAGGTGCTACAGGGATGGAAGGTCCTCGGGGTGGATGTAACCTTGAGTTATAATAATTAAGTAGTATTATAAAATTAGGAATCACTCCTATGCTGCACATGCATCTACATACTTTTGGAACCTGAAAAGCTTTTCAATAAAGAACCACACTCTACTTTACCCAGACTAATACTGCCTCGAAAGTTCTTTCCTCATTTTAGGCAACAACAACCCACATAGGAGCTGAATCACAGCGTGAATTTAGTTCTGGCCTTTGATTTTTGTGCTTCTAATTCAATACCTTTTCCTTCATTTAATCATGACTGTCCCTATTTACGAAACAATATGTTGCTTATAAGGTTTTTTAATCATTTCCAAAGCACTAGCAGAAAGAGAAGAACTGGGCATAATTCTGTTAAAGGAATTTTAACAAAAGAGTAAGAGCCATTTTCACTGTCATCAAGTTGTCCTTAAATGATACTGAAGCTGATTAACTACTTAAAACATTTGTGAAAATATATTTGCAGAATTGCTTTTTATGTTCTTAATTTTCAGAAAATAAAATGTAAGTTCCAGAATAGTGTGATGCAAATCAGTAGGCTAGACCTTCCTTAGTGTTAATTTTCACTCTATTTTTTTCTATAGAAGAAAATAAAACGTGTTTACAAATCAAGATAAAATAAGAAACACTCCCTTTCATTATGCTTTATTTTAATTTTAGAGAAGAAAAAATGGCTGAAGTTTCCTCAAGGCATTTTGACAAATATAGTCCAATTTAAGCTAAATATCTCAGAGACTGTTTAGTACTTTTGTGTTTGGGTATTGAAATCAGGCTTAATTCTGTTAAATTCCAAATACCACTACAGAAAAATAAACAAAATTACAGTAAAAAAAATAATTCCTTGAGTCAATTGAAGGATATAGCTCTCATTACCTTAAATATATGGGATTTTGGCCGGGCTTTGCAGAACTCCAGGAATAAGTACGGGTGAAATAATTATGATTGTTAACTGTAGATCCTTTTTAGTAGCACAACAGGGAAAAAGAAAATAGAAATGCCAAAGAAACAGAGTTTGAAGGGTGAGAAGTGGTTCCTTCTGTTAGCGATTATCTTTGTGTTGTCTCTGTAAAGGACTTTCCTGTCAGTTATACCAGGAAGAATATATCTAACTTTGAGTAACTGAAGTATTTTGTTACAACAGCACTAGCTTGTACTAGATCAGTAAAATAATTAAATGATTGGTGAAGAGAAATATTTAAAACTTAGTGAATACTATCTGGTAGAAAATAATAGTAATTAAAAAAAACCCCAGTTGAAGCAAATTAACCCTGTTACATTAAATCAAAGTATTTGTTACATGAAAATAAAGCCTTTATATTAAAAGAGGACATCCAAGATATTGTTTTGAGAAAAAGAATGGAATTAGCGTAAATATCTGAAATCTAAATGAAATTCTGCTCTATCTTCCTATTCACTGTAATTTAGCACATTCTTTTCCTTCAAGAATATATAACATAAACAAAAATAAACAGAAGAGACTGCATTGCAATAAGTGTTTAGCATTATACCAAAAAAAGTATAACCTAAAATTTTCAGGGGCAGATAGAGTAATTAACAGCTTTTATTCACCAGCATATGCTGACTTGCTAATGATGTTGCAACTTGCTGTATTCTTAAAATTTTGTTTTCTGTTTCTCTGAACCATCATATTGATGTTTGCTTTCACATAAAGGAAGACGAAGTGTGATGAGTGATATGAAGTTAAAGGTGAGGAAAAAAACAACAGAACAAAAAACCAAATTATTTAATTCAGAACCTCTAAATTTAAGGAAAAATTCAAATTATAATTTATTTGATAGTACATATTTTTATTAAAATATTTTTATTAAATATTTTCTATAACATGTAAATAAATTATAAAATGATTATTAAAGTTACAATAATAGGAAAAAAACAAATGTCGCACACATCTTCAGCAAGATCAAGAAAGAGGATCTAAATTAGTATAGTCTTAATCAGCCTTCTGGGAGGCATTACTGGGAACTCAGAGGAAATGAGGACTCATATAAGCTGACCGGGAACACGCAGGATGGGTTCACCAAATGCAAATAAACTGACCAGCCTAACTGGGTGCTATGATGAGATAGATTAGACTCTCTGGGTCAGAGAGTAGTGGATGTTGTACACTTTGACAGCCAGGCTTTTGATACTATATCCCATAGTACCTTTGTAGTCAATCTGGATTCACATGGACTGGGTAAGTGGCCAGTCAGGTGGATGAAAAATTGTCTAGGCCATAAGATACAAAAGGGTGTGATCAATGGTTCCAGCTGGTGGCTGGTTTCTGGGCATTGCTCAGGGATTGCTACTGAGGCAAATACAAACAACTTTGTTCACGTAACAGATTGAATACTCAGCAATTTAACAGGCAATACCAAACCAGGGGGAGCAATTAACATGGTGCTATTCAGGGGATTCTCAAGAAGTAGAAGACATGGGCTGGCCAAAAATTCATGAGTGTCAATAAAAGAAAAGGCAGGCTTTCAACAGAAATGAAATAATTTAGTGCAACATGACAGATTAGGCGCTGTCTAGACAGCAAGAAACTTTACAGAAAAGGATCTGGCAGTTCCAAATTGAAGGTGGCTCAGCCACACGCAAAGAAGAAAGCCCACAACATACTCTCTTAGGAGGGAAGTAGCCGGAAAGTTGTGGAGAGTGATTGTCCCTCTTGATTCAGTATTTGTGAGAATGCATTTGAAGAGCAGTAATTAGTTTGCCCTCCTTATTACCAGGAAGTCCCAGATAAATTGGAATTAATCTACCTGAGTTTGATCTAGATATTTAGGGTTCTGGTGCAAGTGCCATGTGAGGAGATACTGAGGAAATTCAGTATGTTCAGTCTTTGAAAAAAGTTAGTTAAGGAGAGTTGTTATTTTTTTTCTAGTAATATAAAATGGTATAGAGAAGGTGGAGACAGACTCTCTCAAAAGCTCATGGTGACGAGACAAGAAGCAACAGGCGCAAGTTGCAACACAGGAAATATTGATTAGATATAAGGAGGAAACATTTTAACCATGATGTTGGTCAGAGTTTCCTGGAGATGCTGGAGAAATCTAGATCCTTGGAGAGGCTCAGAACTTGGGACACAGCCCTGAGCAACCTACTTTAGCTGGATGTGCTTTGNTGTTTTGGTTTTGCCCTAAACTAGACAATGACATATTATGCTTTCTTTACAAAACATCTACAGAAATAAATTCATAAACCTGGAAATAAGTATTTGATTTATTTTTGTGACCCTGTAAAGAAATGGTGAAGATTAAATTGCAAAGTAATTTCACTCAAAACCAATTTCTTTTCAGCTCTGGAAATTTTAGACTGTTGGAGGAAAAATACAAAAAATATTTATTTCCTTATTATTAGGGAAAAAATGTGATGGAAGTCTGAGCTGGCAGGATTTTCGATAACTAAGTTGTCCTTACAAAACTAATAGCTCAGGTTTTGTTTATTTTTTTGTTTATTTTTTTTTTAGAAAGCAGTAGTAAAAATTCAAAGGTATAGTTTAATTAAAAAAAACCCCAGGATATTCTTTATTAAAAAAAAAATCAGTCAATCATAGCCTATTAGTAATACATGTCATGTATTTTTGCAGGAATAAATATTTCAGAGCAGACATATTTAAAGAAAATTTGAAAAGATTTGTAACAGTTATTGTGAACATATACTTTTATGCAAGACATTACATGAAATCAAAAAAATAGTTCCTACTCTGTATTAATATTTAATTATTGACCACACCATTTAGGCTTTCTACTTTGCATTGAGATAACAGTTTCTTTATTTATTTAAGTTTGGAACACTGTGTTGTTACTGATTTTATAAATTCTTAGTTTTAAACTGCTATGTGATTAAGATTGCTAATACTTTGAACTTTTACTGAACTTAGGCATTTATTCACATAGACTTTGGAAGCAATAAAAAAGGCTCAGTAAAAGCTGTGAGAGGCACAATACTCTTTTTTATCAACTGGGCCATCTAAAGAATCATTGCAATAATCTAGGATTCTGAGTCATTTAGATTGTTTGAAAGAAGTAATGGAGTTTATAATTCAGCTGGGAGTAATTTGTTAATGCTACTCTTGTATTGTACATATGAAAAAGACATAGCTAATCATAACTCTGTATTGAATCTACTGCACAGTTTTATTATATATGGTAAATTCATGCAAAAGTGCCAACTTTATATTGTCCAATTGTGAAGTAGGGTGGACACATTGCAAATGGTCAGACACATTAAAAAAAAGAAAAAAAAATCGTTTTTTTCTGGTCATTGCCGTCTGAGATTTACGGTGTTTTATTTGTTTGTCTGCAGTATTTTAATCTTTGGCTGTGGGAGTTGTAATTTTCCATTACCATATGCTAATGCTTTATGCGTTAGTATTAATGGCAGAACTGTAGATCTCGGAGTGCTAAGTTAACTATCTTCCTTTGCATACTGATCTGGGATTTAAGACCTAGTACCTCACTGTAGTACACAATAACACTGGGCAATATATATATATGAAAGGCTTTCCTCCTGAAATTATTTCCATGCTCAGTGTGGGTGAAACTCTACTCTGCACTGAGAAATTATTTTAATGTCTTCTTTATCATATTGATCCTAATCAGATTTTATGAACTGTGTTAAACTACTTTGTAAAACAGTGCAATCTGAGTAAGATCTGTGTAAGACCCCAGGCTCTTCTCATGGGCTCATTGAAGGGGTTTTACTTAAAAAAGATACAAGGTTTCCAAAACTCACCCAACAGATTTATTAAAAGCACCTTCAATTCTTTTAATTTTAGATTGTGCACAGGAAAAATGCTATGGCACTTCTCAGGGGTCAAAATAACTCACTTCTACTGGCAAACTTTGGAAAATAAGGGAACTTGGCAAAAGTTTAAAACAAGCCTTCAATCAACATAAAGATATACACAAAACATTGACTTAGCAAATTTCAACCCATTCAGACTTAAGTTACCCAAATATCAAGATGAGAAAATGAGAAGAGGAAGAAGTAAAGAAAGAGAGAGAATTATAGCTACTGCCTTAGATCCAACATAGATCCAGATACCAGAAGTCCAAGAACCGGTAGAGCCACGAACAGGTGGTGGCCACCTGGTGTTGGTTTTATTTGCTCCGGACTCCTTGTGGCCCTGCCCCTAGGTGGGGCTTCTGCTGTGCCAGCCCTTCGGAGTCTGCGTAAGGGGCTCCAGGGCGTGTGGTGTGGGCAGTGCTCCCTCTGTGCCAGTGACTGACAGCTGCACTAAAGGCTCTCAAGGAGGTGGGGATATAGGTGGGGGCGGGGGACAAAGCACCTTGTCTACCCCTTCCCACATGCACAGAGATGTTTTGAGACAGTGAATTTCTTTCAGTTCCTCACAGTCTGGCAATGAGCATTATGCTGAACGTGTTTTATCCTTCATTTAATCCTAAATCATACAGCAGAAAGTATGGTAACCATCAGGAATCAGACTCTTAGTTTGTCTATAGAGATGTCCTGTTATCAGTTTGGCATAATTATATATGATTTAACACAGCTAGCAAACAGAGAGCAAAGGTAAAATTAATATGAACTAGTCTTCATGTGTCAGAGAACCTATGTGAGCCACACCAAGGTAACTCTTTAGCCAGTAGACAGTATAAAACTTCCAGCTAATCCCTCACCCATAATACAACCAGACAATTAGTGTGTCTGTGACTTAGAAGTAAAATAGGGTTAAAGAGCTTACTTTTCCTTAATAAAATTTGAGAACAGGGATGAAAACCAAAGTGTATATGCAAAACATTGCTATTTTTCCCATAATCAGTAATAGAAGTCAAGTACCTGAGATATCCTACTCTGTATATAGAACTCTAAATGAAAAGTTAAGTTGGAAAAATATGATATCTATTTTGACTTGAAGTATGGCATTTTATTGATTTATTTTCTTCTGTACTTCAAGGATCAAATGATGCCACTTTTTAAATAATGAGCTGTATGTAGCAAGAAGGATTAACTGAAGTCTCAGTGTTTGCTGACTACTTTCTTTAATGAGTTGTAATGTTCCTTGGAAATAAGTCAATTGCCTTTATGATGCTACAAATGCTTCAGATGGAATCAGTAGTTACTAGTCTATACCTGAATTTTGGCCTCAGTAGCTGAAATTGAGTTTTTATAGTACAGGGAAAATTTAAACAAAGGTGAAGAAATTTCATCATGAGAATGTTGAGGCACTACTGTACATATACTTTCCCCCTCTTTTCCTACATTAGACAACTTTATTCTTCATCACAAATTTATAAGTAACTTTCTGCTTATCTTCATTCTGTTGTAGAGCAATCAATTGTAGTAATCTAATGAAAGACTAATCCTTTCAGCTTCTTCTCTTTTTTTTTTTTTCCTTCTGACATATTCTGGAGATTCACACTTCACTATTGCCATCTATTAGAACTTAGAGTTTCCAAGAAAAAGTTTATCTGCAAAATTAAAATCCTTGCTTTGGATTAGTCTCAATACTCTTCTACTCGATAAGAAGGAGGTTGGACTTTTTTTGTTTTGCTTTATTATTACTATTCTTACTGTTGTTGTATAATAACAAATTGCGTACAACTTCCAGGAAAAGAAAAAAACAAACTCCATTGACCTGTCCTTTAAAATAGAAGCGAGTGCACAGCTTTTCTCTTTTCTCTTCCCATATTATCATAGTCATGTTCCACTCCTTTTTGGCACTCTATACCCTGATGCTTGTTCTTCACATCATATTTCTTCTGGGTTGAATCTTTAAATGAAATTCCTTAGGTGAAGATATAAGATGCTATGGCTATAATATATTGAAGACGTAGCCAAAATAGATTTTTTCATTTGATGGTCAAAGATCAAGTAAAACGAAAGTCCACCTGATTGAGAATTTTTTCTATCCTAATTTTCATCTTTGTTTTCTCTCTCATTTTGTTTCATCAACTACTTTCCACTGTTTCCTTCATAATTTCAGTCTCTCAGTTCCCTCTGGGTGGCTTTTTAATTTCCTCATGTCTTTCTTGTGAGACAAAATTAGAATATAAATTTCTCTGGGTTCTTCACTTATTGCTTGGAGACATGTTAGTATATTTTACTACACCTTATGTAAAAGTGTAATATCATGTAATGAATTTCTATACTCCTTATTGTACCTCAAGTCCCGTGGAGGACAATTCTGCCTTTAAGTCTGGACTTACAGGTCACTCGCGTTAAAGGTTAGATTCCCACTGGACTTCTTTATATTTTGTGTCAGGGCTGTGGTAGTTGATTTTAATCTATTAGCATGACAGTATAAAAATTTTTCCATAGTCAAATCTAACCTTTACCCATCCCCATTAAAGGGCAGATAAGATTTTTAATGAAGTTATGGACTAAGAGAGTGTTAATTGAAGCTACACCAGAAGTGAAGAATCTATTAATATACTTAAAGATGCATAAATATGAGCAAAAAGCATGTTTATTACTGGGTCCATAGCCCTGCTCACTGTAGTTAATTATACAATGGTTTGCTTTTTTTCCAACTCCGGTCATTTCTGAGAGTTTCTGTGGCCTCTACCTTTAGGATTTCACCCCTGAAGTTCACAATATTTTGAGGCTGACAGTTCAGATGCATAGCCTATGAAAACTAATTCACATACCTCAATGAAACATGTTTGTATGAGTTGGCATTTCAAACAGTAACTTTTAGTCGTAGGTCACTTCTTTGCCACTGAGGTTTCCTGCATAATTATTCTGTTCTGTAAAATTTTGGAGTTTCGGAAGAATATTGCCACTTGTTCTACATCCATAATTAAAAAAAGCAAATGCTTCTCTCATTTAACAGGTCTTAAGGGTAGAGCCATGACTCAGAGGCAGCTCTAACTCAGTGTAGGTGGTGTCAGCTGGGACTGTGCTCACCCCTGCCCATAGAAAAGCTGCCCCCCCAGAGAACATGAGCAGCCAGGGCATGGTGTGGCAGTTCACACAGGTGGGATAAGGATACCCTATCCATTCTAGGGCTCAACTGGTGCCATCATCCTCTCGGGTGAAAGCTCAGGTATGCTCAATAAGGGAGATAGACTGTTGGAACTGAGCTCTGGCCTCCCTGAACAGCAGCTAGCAGAAACAATTCAGTATCAAGGGGATCCTTTATTCGTACCCCAGAAGAAGAAGGTAGCAGTTGTAAACGAAGGATTGAATGGAAGATAGTCCATGCGCAGAGTGGTAAGCAAAATCCTTCTTTGCTCACCTCGCTCTTCCAGGTACCTCTGCACAATAGGTAAGAGGCTGTGTACACGGAAGGACAGCTAAACGATTAAGAGGATAAAGGCCCAGTTATGCTAGAAGTGTCACCACAATCAGAAAGGTGAACCTGATTTTTACTTACAATGGCATGGATTCACCAAGGGCAAGTCCTGTCTGACCAATCTAGTGGCATTCTATAATGGCATGACTACATCAAAGGACAAGAAAAGGACTACGTTTATCTGGACTTCTGAAAAACATTTGACACTGTCCCTCACAACATCTTTTTCTCTGAATTGGAGAGACATGGATTTGATGAGTGGTGAATAAGAAATTGGTTGGATGCTTGGATCCCAAGGGTAGTGATCCATGGCTCAGACTCGCAATGGACATCAGTGACAAGTGGTGTCCCTCAGGACCAGTGTTTTTTAATATCTTCATTAATGACATAGATGAAAGTTTGCAGATGACATCAAGCTGAGTGGTGTGGTCGACACACCTGAAGGATGGAATGCCATCCAGAGGAACCTGGACAAACTTAAGAAATGGGCCCATGGGAAACATATGAGGTTTACCAAGACCAAGTGCAAGGTGATGCACCTAGGTCAGGAAAACCGCCAGTACCAATATAGGCTGAATGACGAACTCATTAAGAGCAGCCCTGATGAGAAGAACTTGGGGTTGCTGGTGGATGACAGGCTGGACATGAGCTGGCAATGTGCAGTCACAGCACAGAAAGCCAAATGTATCCTAGGCTACATCAAAAGAACTGTGGCCAGCAGGTCAGGGGAGGGGATTCTGCCCCTCTACTCCACTCTGGTGAGACACCACCTTGAGTACTGAATCCATCTCTGGAGTCCCCAGAACAGGAATGACATTGACCCTTCTGGAGTGAGTCCGGAGAAAGGCCACCAAGATGATTGGAGGGATGGAATATCTCTGCTAGGAGGAAAAGCTGAGAGAACTGAGATTGTTCAGCCTAGAGAAGAGAAGGCTTCAAGTGACCTAACTGCAGCCTTCCAGTACCTGGAGGGAGCCCACAACAAAGAAGGGATGAATCTATTTGCAAGTGCTTGTGGAGACCAGTCTAGGGGCAATGGCTTTAAACTGAAAGACCATAGGTTTATATTAGGTATTAGGAAGACCTTCCTAGTCTAGTGAAAGGTGTCCCTGCCCACAGCAGAAGGGTTGGAACTAGATGACCTCTAAGGCCCTTTCCACCCCAAAACATTCTATGGTTCTATGATCAAATTCCTGACTTTTCTTAAGCAGAGCATGTACCAACAATACATCATCTACTTCCTACTCGATCTTTGTTTTATGCAACAGTGTCTTATTATCCTTTTCTGCATCATAAAATAAAATATACACAGATTGGAATATAATACTTTTTATAATATTTCATAAGCAAGATCCTTACATTTTTCCAAGTGCTGTATCTTGATTTATTGAAAAATCTATTGAATGACTTTATTGTTCCGAATTTTTTTGTTGCTGCTTTCATCTGAAAAGCCTTGTCTTCTATGAAGAAAAATGCGTATTTGACATTACATTATGTTTGTATTGAAACATTCATAGCTGAACCTGTTTTTGGGGTTCAGTTCAGAATATATCTGCTGGTGGTGTATGTGATACCTGTAATCTCTTGTTTCTCAATATGATTTAGTGCTAACAGATTTGTCCAGCATTTCTACCTAATTGTACTTGAGCTGTCTCAGTCTTGACTGATTGTTTGAGTGATAATAATATATGAATGGTGAAGAATTTTTATGAAGATAAATCCCACTAAGCCTGAAATTTTATTTACTAGTTCTAGAAACTTGTTCGATATTGCTGGTTCTCTGACAGAGCTAATTAACTTTGATGAATAATACTTGTACTTACATCTTTGAATGTAAACACTTTAGGCATTATCATACATTACTTTGAATTTATGGTTTGATCAGCATTTAAAATTGTTAACAACTTGTATTTGTATTTTTTGCTTACTATCATCATGCTGAGTTCCATGATCAATAGAAGGCTAGAAGGCATTAAAAATTGCTTTTATTATCCTAGATGTTAATTACAGCAATATGACATTTTCCAGTCTGTGCCTGAAATTCTTCTCAATATATCATGTTGCTTTCAGATTTTTACCAACTGGAATTTTTTATCCTCTCATATCACTTACCAGTTTTGCCCCTTGATTACCTGCCAAATTATACACTGGAGTTATTTTAGGGGTGGTTACCTGTGAAGCCATTAAAAAATGTTGTCTCAAGTTATTTTTCTGATTTACTTGTATTTATGTCTCTAATTATTTTTTATTTGAAGAAATTGCCAACTCCATGATTTGTTTTTAAGTTCATATAAATATGATTATGAATTGAACTGGATTAGGTTCATGAATTGTGTTTGTGAAATTAGATTGTTAATTATATCCAGAGAACTTAATCAATTTTAGTCCTTTGTCCAAACTGACAAAGCATATGCTTGATATTGACTTTAATCCTGCATGAACTATAAACTGTCTCTCGTCATGCAGTAAAAAGCACAGAGAAGAGTAATAACATGGTATTATTTTATACAGTATGTGTAAAGTGTGCCCAAAATAAGCATTGGAGAACTATAACAAATATTCAAGAATAATAAATAAAATTATGCATGCAACAATCAGACTGAGTGTTTTTCAACAAGTAGCTCCAGTGAAGAAATTATTCTTCAGACAAGCTATTTGATGGCACTTCACTACTGGATGTTCACCAAACTGAAGAATATAGGTCCTGTGGATTTGCCCCCAGATGCCATTCTTTACCATTGGCTAAACTCACTTAGTTACTTTCGTATAAAATCAGTGACATTTAAACAACTTCTGCAGAGATATTACCAAGTGAAATGGTGGAAACTAAGAGAAATATATGGGCCTTTCTCTCCTCTTCAGTCTCTAATAGTATGACAGAATAAACCTACACCAATTAAAGCTGAAATAAGATGGAAGAAATTTCTTTTTGACTCCAGTAAATCCTCTGTTTATTTTCCATTGTGTCTAAGGCTGTCCTTTCAGATTGCTCTTGGAAATCTCTTCTCTTGAAGTTTTAACCAGCCCCTTAGATATATCCCCTTAGATATATCTCCTTCAAGAGTTTTAAATTTCTGCAAATCCTTTGGCATTTATCACACTCTTTACTTCTTTTCAGAAACATGCTAAATGTTTTTACTTATGTAGTGCTCAGTTAAATAAAATGTTATTCACAGATCAGTCTGTCTTTTTGACTGATTTCTGTGCTGATTATTGTTTATAGTTCTCTCAGTGCAATACCAGCTGTTAATTTTACTGACATATCCAGTGTTCTTTCTTACTCATATCATTGATGAGAAACTCCTGCTTTAAATTTAGTCCCTTTTTGGTCCAAGAAGATTAGATGCATTTTCTTTCAAAAAAATAAAAATAAAAGATATTAAAAAATAATTGTGCTAAAGAAATTGTTTGTGTCATCAGAATGGACAATATTCTCTCAACTTGTATTAACAATCTATATAAAAGGAATTATTTAATTATGATTATTTTCCAAAGGTCATGTTGAAATTCTCCCTAGTAAGTCTTCCCACTCAATGCATAACCTTATCTACCTTCATGCAGGTGAGACAGATTAGAATCATCTAAACTAAGAGAATCTTCAAATTATCACTTAACAAGAAAGGAAAAGTTTAATCTTTCTTAAAAACAAGCATATCTTATAACTTTCAATGTACTACTGTAGTTCAGGACCATCACTTTGCATAAAACAAGTTCAGTGAAAAATAAATCATCATCATACATAACCATACTGTGTTTTACATTACATCAAAGTTACATTTAAGGACTGGCCTGCATTTTATTTTTTTACTACAGAGAAAAACAAAATGAAAAATTTTATAATTTATTGAGAAAGTTAATGAAAACTGTGCCTCAATAGCAAACATAAGACGTACCTTGAAAACCTAGTTTTCAAAAGGTGAAAAATGCTAAAAGTCCACCTAAAATTTGTGATGAGTTCTCATATACATTCAATATATTTCAGAGAGGGAAAATAAAAAATATAATATGTGAATACTTCCTATGAGTAACATGGCAATGGATTCAGATGTGATAAAGAATAAATTCATGCAATATGAGTGAGTAAGGTAAAGAGAACAAAGTGACGGGTTTGTGACTTAATTCACATTTCATAAATTAAATAATAACCATTATAATATCTCAGGAGATTTATATTATTTTGCATTGCAGATAAGGGGATTATACCAAAAAATGTGAGAGCTAACTATTAGTTTTCAAAGTTTTATTTTTCTTTCCAGATGTCTAATATGAACAGTACTACATATGTTCAGAAAATCACATTTAATGAACATAGGGTTTATTTCAGATCATGTGCCTGAAATAAAAACTAAGATCAAAAATTTAAATAGCAGTTTAAGTATCAAATAGTTCTTAAAAGAGTATAGAAATTTAAGGAATATATCTACAAATTTTACATCTCTTCCTTAGGTTTACGCCATGTTTCTCACTGATATGTTTATAATCAGGTTCAATTTGACTTTATAAATACATTTTAGAATTCATGTTCTATAATCAAATTGATAAATTTCCACTCTTCCATTGACTGTGCACCTGAATATGTAAATTAAAAACTGAGGTGCCATTGAATAGAATATATGCCTCTACCTTCAGATTGGTGAATAAGAAATTTGAACAGCAGTTTCATTTGAACATGTAAATTAGGGATTTTTTAAGAAGAGGTATTCCCCTCCATGAAATGTGTCTAAATGCTTATGGGAGAAGGTAGGTTACTCTGTAGTACTCTTACTGAAGTTACAGAGAAAAAATTAAGGAGGTTTTATGCCTGCCTTTCCTGTTGAAATAGTTAGAAATAAAGAACTCATGTCTTTGGTTTTGTATGTATTTAGATATGAGGTGCATAATCAAATTTCATTTAAAAAAAAATAATTACATTCTGAGACATTCACGAAGAGTACTGGAAGCATGAAAAGTGAATTAGGAAACAGAATTATTATGCTTTGCATATTCAAACCAGATATTTTTCTGAACATTTTCACTGTGGTAGATGGGTACCTATTCTGTAGTGAATGACCTGATCTCAGTTCTTAGCACAGATGGATTTTTAGACACTGTGCCTAAACTCAGAAAAAAACTGACCCAAAAGTTGTAAGAGACGTGTCCATGGTCACTCACTGGAAGTCCAGAAGATAGCAATTCTGCTTCCTAGATTTTTCTAGCTTTGGGGAAAAAAAAATAAAATATAGGCATAACAGGAATATAACGTTGAGATAATTAATAATAACAGTAATTATAAACAATGTTTTCAAGATTTAGGTGAGAAACACCTTTCCATAAACATGCTTGACATTCTTCAACTAAGTCCGTGATTGAGTGAAAGTCTGCATGATGAAAAGCAAACAAGCCTCTGCAAAATTCCAAAGACACTACAACAAAAGTAATGAATCTCAACACTAAAATCCATGCCATCAGCACCCAAGCTATCCCTAGAAACTTTGAAAGTTAGAAAATTTGGCATGATTAATGAAGCTATGAGCCATGACTTTGTAAAAGACAAATTATGGACATGATAGAACAGATGTAAATTAGAATTGATTCAATGAGGGACAACAATGTGAGCTGACATGGGCATGTTTTGGCAAAGGCCACAGTTTAGGCAAAGTAATATTTTACTAAAGGGCCAAAGCAAAAAAGAAAAAAAAAAAAAAAAAAAGAAAAAAAAAAGTTTCAACACTTTTTGTCAGTAAAGCAAAACAAGCCAAAGCTAAAACCCAAATTTAAACTCCTTCAATAAAGTATTTCTTATATTGGTGAGAGTCATATAGGAGGCAATTACCTTTGTTCTCAGATTTCCTTTCAGACATTCACATCAGTTCTGACTTAAGACCTGCTTCCACCTACAACAGGCTAAACTATTCTCTAATATTTACAGATTCCAGAGGATCTGAATGAAGACAAGCAGTAAGCATGGAAGCCTTCACAGCACCTGCAGGCCCCTGACTCAGGCTGCAAGTAAGAAAGATCCAGACACTAGGGAAGTAGGACAAGTAAGGCCTATTGCCTGATGCCATTATATAAAATCAAATTTCCTCTGAAGTGTAGTTCTATGGTAGATTTTGGTTGTTTTGGTTTACATAAATCTTTGTCTAAGGATAAATAATTTTAAAGATCTGTCCAGGTTCATATACAGCACTGTGTAAAAATGCTGAAAAGATGAACTGCAGATGATGTACCAAACCACTCAGAAAAAGTCCCTGTTGACAAAAGTGATACACCTCTGTTATGAAATTTCCTACAGCCAACAAAACCAGCATAGGTATCCCCTACAGGGCAAAAAAACCTGTTGTCTTAGTAATTCAGACCAGGCTACAATGCATCAAGCTTCCATCCATTCTCCTGCTTTCACAGCTCCCAGTGGCTGAGTCTTTACCTACTCTTTCCTTTTTCCTTTTTACAGTTTATACAATTTTCCTTTATAATCCTCCAGATTCGTCTCTATAGTATCCTTCTCAGCTGGTTTCTCACTACCACCAAGAAAAATGCTACCTAGCTG
>VWZG01010973.1:99433-111136 GCA_013396735.1 Grallaria varia | reverse complement strand
CAAAACCAAAAAAAAACCCCAAAGTGTAGAAATTGAAGGGAAACTATAAAACAGCCTGATGGCTTCCTCTTAATAAAAGTTTTAGGAAGTTATATATCCTGAGGTACAATAGCTGAACTTTATGTATATATATATACATATATGCATATACACAAGTTTGATAGAAAAAAACTCTGTGTATGTGTGTGCCATTGTGTGAGTGACAAAAGCGTTCATATTTTAAAATTTATAAACGCTTCCATTTCATTTTATGGCTGTCTGTTTTAGCTTTTAGGATGCAGTTTGTTAGATTGATTCTCAGGCCAGAAAATACCATTTTGCAAGGATTCAGCAATCTATTCGGTTTTCAAGAGTGGCATACATCTTCCTTCCATATAAATTTTTTTAAACTTTTCCAAAGACTGAGCAAAAAGTGATCAAGACAGGAAATGTGACAGGAAATTATCTGATAGGTGACCAAAGGCCTACTGGGGAACAGATGAAAACAAGTTATGTCTTTCTAATTTATAACTGCTTTAAGAGTATACACAGCCTGTCTTTTGTTTTATTGCCCAACATTCCATTTAATATCTTCCAAATATGCTGATAATGTTAGGAAGGATAAGAACTAATTAGGTGAGGCATATTGATTACATTTACATACCCTGATTAATGCAGGACCTTGCAAAGTATGTAGCAGATTATACTGATAATGCACATTTTTGTATATAATGATGGGTGCCCATTGCCTGAGAATGGGGGATACTTAACAAGGGGAGTACCATTAAAAGAAGTATGATAATACAGACACATATACACTCATTTGAGTATGAACTAATCAGAAAATTCTAATGTCCCAACTGTTAAACCTTTCAAACACAAGAGTTGGGGTTTTTTCCCTTTTAATTGTAAAAGTTTATGTTCTGCTGTCAGCATGGGATAAAAAATATCCCATCAATTTACAATTCAAGTAAAATCTTGAAAAGTTATTTGTACTAATAAAGTCATGCTAGAAAAGAATGACCCTGAAAAGTTAACCAGTCCACGTATTCCATACCAAGGCTGGCTCAGCACAAAGAGGCAGCTGTCAAACCTGGCCTTAAAGACATTCAGATTTCAGTTTTCCCAGGTAATTCAGTGCTTCTTGCCTTTACAGAGGTTGTATTTATATCTGAATCTTTCATACAGTGATCTAAATCTTCGGCCCTGTTCATTGTATAAAGACTATTATTATGCCATGTCTAGACTTAAGGTCAATTTATTGAAAAAAAAATTCCGTTTTTTTCTCTTAAGTCATGTCTTTATACCCATGATCATTCTCACAGCTCTCTCCAGCATCCTCTCCCATTCATGCACATCTTTCATAACCAGAATAAGTCACAATGACCACTGTATGCCAGTTAGATCCTTAATAATGTTGAAAAGCTTTGATGGATTATTCATATTTCATGTAAGTTAAACCAACATTTAAATATGTCAGAATGACATTTATCTTTCATACAGAGCCTGACATTGGTAGCTAATGTTCAGCTTGTGTTCTACTCGTTTAAGTTTCATATCAGAACAACAGTTGCCTAACCCACTGTTTCCCATCATATGTTAAAGCAATTGACCAATGCCATCTAGTTAAAATACCTTACACTTGATCTTATTTAATTCCATCCTATTTTTTTAAAGGTCATGGAAGAATGAAGCAAAATATTTATTTTATTGTTTTTAGAATTCGTATGATGGCTTAGTTGTCTTGTGGAAGATGACATTTTGCAATATATTTGTGCCTATAAAGGAAGAATGTGGGTCATGACAACATAAAGTATAAACAGCAGTTGAAAATATGCAACATTAATGCTACAGAAATAAAGAACAGATGTAAGTAGACAGCTTGTACAACCCCAAATGCTATGTGGTAAACGTATTGGTGATAAACACATTAGATACATGTTCAAGATAGAATTTAAGAATTCAATGAATAATGTAAACATATAGTCAGGTTGTCATAGAAGTCTGAAAGTTATATACTTATATGAGCTGCAAAAGATATAACCTGGGCAGCAGCATGGTATGAATCTTCCCAGTGCAGACGTGTCACATGGCAGTAAGTGAATAGGAGCTGAGAACACAGAAGAGACAGATGTAGGGCTCAGACTTCAAATGAAGCCAAAGACAAGGGAGCTTGCATTTCAGCTTTAATCATCATATATGTACAAAGGAAGCTATTCCTTGGAGAACTGATTCTTTTCTTACCTTTGATTTACCGATGTCTTGGCTGAAATCTGTAGGCTGGAGTTTCAAGGACTGTCCATTGAGCATGTAGTACGCATTTACTAAATAAAACATAAAACTAGCGATACTTTCCTTCACTCCTGGCTTTGTACAGACTCAGACTTTCAGGAAAAAACAACAGCAACTTTCACATTGTTTATAGACTACCAGTCATAAAAGGATACCAGTCAGATATAAAATACAACTGCTTACGCTTTGTGTGGTTAGGACAGTTCATTCTAGAAAATGAGTTCTGACAGAAAATTTCCCTCCACTAGGGTGAGTCTCCTCTTGTCATTTAAACTCACGTTACATTCAGAATTTCTTAAGACTGCATTGCATGTGTCTGTGCTGGAGGTGAGAACTGACTCCCCATCTCTAGAGTTGTCAAGGTAGTCTGGATAAAATTACCTCTGTGCATAAAACTGGTTTTGTTTGTTTCTTTTGAGGTTTGGGTTTTTTTGGTTGGTTGGTTGGTTGGGGTTTTGTGTGTGTGTGTGTGTGTGTGTGCGTGTGTGTGTTCAGAGGGTTTCATTTTAAGTAAGGCAGACTGGATGACACTGTAGTTTCTTTCTCTTGTGAACTAGTCTCTGATATTTTACAAAACAGGAAAATACCAGGCTAGAGTGTCCATTTGGTAGCCTTCAAACATCATTCTTTCCAGCTGCACAGTGGTGAAACTTCAACAGGGGCATGAAATTCCCCAAAATATTGTAGTGCACTTACTGAAAATACGAGTTATGCTTTATCTTTGGCATTGATTGACCTCAGACAGTAGTCATTACCCAGCTTCTCTATACCCTTTCCCATGGAATGGGGAGAAAACTCAGGAAGGTGAGAAAAAGTGCAGATCAAGATAATAGTCGAAGAAAAACTGAGTGTGCACACAAAGAATAAAGTGGAATTTATTCACTACTTCCCATCATCAGACAGATGTTTAGCTCCCTTAGCAGGATCCCAGCATATGAAGCAGTTTCTTGGGAAGATAAACATCATAACCACAAACATCCCTGCTTAAGCCTGTGTTGCTGGGTATGGCATCACATGGTATTGAATATACTTTTGGTCAATTTGGGGCACTCAGCCTACTACGGATAAGAAACAGGGAAGGCCCTGATGCTGCACGAGCACTGCTTACTGATATTCAAAACACTGGTGGGCTGTCAACAGTGTCTTCCCAAAAGACAGCATCAGTGCAGCTGCAAAAAAAGTTAGCCCCATTCTATTTTAGTACTTATGTCTTTGATCTGCAGACTCCAATGGACCTAACCACCTTCACCAATGTTACAGGTGGCCCATTAAGTTTGTGAGGTAGTTCTGTAACTACACACATCCTGCAGATGGCAAGAAATAATACTAATTTTATCTGCTTATTAAGTCTGTTTTAAAATAGGTGACAGCAGATATTCTGAAGGAAAAGATATGTTGTAGCTATCTTTTCTATTGCCGTAATTACCCGGGGACCAAAGGAATTACTGAAGAAATTTACATTACCTAAGATAAGAAAGTGAAAATTAATAGCTTTTGTGATGTCATTCTCAACTGAAAACAGAACAAAAAAAAAAATTAATTTTGAAGGACATGATGAAAAAATGCAACTTTTTATAAAATTTCACGTATGAGTCTCATCTTGATGTCTAAGTAATGTAATATCTGTAACTAAAAGCTTATCATTTAGATAAAGAATTAATTTTAAAAAAGGAGACTTATCCTTACCTCAAAAAGGCTTCTTAAAAGCAATGAAATGACAGTAGTATGAAGGAAAACTGCTCCTAGATAGCTTCAGAAATTTTGAAGGCTGCTGTACAGAAGACAAGTTAATTCCTGTCAATCACAACAGTAAGCTTTAATAGCTTTTATATTAAAAAATAACCTATTTGCAGGTTATGATTATTGCCTGTGACCATATTCTGATTCATAAGTTCTTGTGACTATGGAGCAAATAAAGTATGCTACACCCCAACTGGATTTTATCTGCTTTTGTCAGAGACAAGGCATACAAATGTTTTTTTGATAGAATTCTGAAATTAATCTAGTCAAATTCATAACGTAAATCATACAAATATTCCAAGAAAGTTAGTAAAAATGCTAACTTCATGCAAAATATTGTTCTTTAGTTCCTCAAAAAGCCTTGTAAATTCTATAAAATTTTGACTGTGGCTATAAGTTAAAGTGAAAGAATATTAAGAAATATTAAAACAGGAGTAGCTATAACGCAATAGAAAAATGTGATTTTCGGTTCTTTTAACTGATAAGAAAGACACAACCCTGGCTGACAATTTTTACAGAAATGTTTTCTTCAAGAAAATACTATAAAATATTTATTTTTGCAACATCTTTCACAGAATAATTGTTAAAACAAGTAATTTGGATTTTGATTTGTTCAGTAGTGTCCCATTATATAGTTTTAAGTAAATTTATTTCACATAGAATTTAATCTTATCATTATCTATATACACTTATAGTAAGCCAAAATACTAAATAGGAGATAAAATAAATATTTTGAAGTATTTACTTGTACATTTATTGTAACATTTTAATTATTTTCTATTGTATAAATATAAATAATTACAGAGAATAAATACTTCAGTATTTTTAAAAGACATTTAATTGTTTCTAATTGTTAAAATAATCTCTTTTAATCACATTAAAATTTCTCTTTGTTTCCTCATTAAGAAAAAAACAGCTTTTTACCTCTAATGGTAAGAGTTATTATATTCTGCAAATACATCTCTTATTAATGGGTGTCTTCTGTTAATAAATGATTAATTTCAAAGTTTGTATCAGGAAGGGAGGTCATGAGGGGAAAGTGGGAAGATGGGGGAAGGCAAGAGAAAAGGAGGGGAGGTAAGGACAGGGCAGAGCAGGCGAGAGAAGGGAAGGAAGAATTTTGTACTGAGTTGAATTAAGAAATTTTTTATACTAGACAAAACAAATGGGTTTCTTATTTTAGTCCATTTTCTTAGGTATTGCTCTGGCCCAAACTTTGAGTACTCTGCTGTGCTGTCATGAAATTCTTCCCCACTATCAATTAGTATCTTTATATTTGCAGTGAATGCTCAGTTTAATAATTTAAATATAACAGAAAAATATTTTTATCCCACTAAGGACTTAGAAATAAAAAATTATTAAAAGATGCCTGCTCTGCCTTTTGTTTTTTGTATAACTGAGTCTCATCCTTGGAAAAACATTATGGTTTGCAGCCAGTCTTTCAGGATAGAAGTCTAACCGTATTTCAGGAAGCTAAGTGGTCCAATTTTGAGGACATGCTCAGGACCGGACTGCACAGCAACATCACATGATGTCAAGGACACTTGATGTGATTCTTTTTTTAATTATCTTTTAGAAGTACTTCTATCTTACTTGAAAATGTAGCTGTCTATCATGGGGACAGAGACTTAGTAGCTGTCTTCCTTTCAAGACATCCAGTGACTGTAGTCTGCTGGAACACTGACTCAGCAGAGAACTTGATTTCTTTCAAAATCCATTTTTTCTTCTAAAGATTTCTGAATAATTAGAATTCTCACATCACATCTCATAAAATATGTTCAAGATTATAGAGAGTGAAAGGCAGAAAGTCATAGCAGAGAACTTCCTGCCAAGAATGAAGACTGCAGAATTACAGAACTTTGATGTCTTTCATTAGCTCCACACAAAGACAATGGGAGGGCAGCACTACCCAAACACACCAGACAAAAATGAGGCAAAACTCAGGAAGAATATATGGATAAAAGTCCCCATAACAGGATTTCTCTGACCAGTGGTAGTGAAGATAAGATGCTAAAATTATGGATAAAAAAATGTTGCTGCCACAAGTGGCAATGTCTTTCATTCAAACTCAAAAAAATAAAAAAAAAATTCACCCATTTGCCCTAACAGAACTCTGTGCTCTTATAAAAACTAAGCTAAACAAAAGCAGATGATCTTGAAGAAATCTGTGTTCTCTCAATTGCTTTGTTTTCTGATTCTTGTTAATTTTTCCCCTTTTTTCACTTCTCAATTGTATCATTGTGCCAAATAACATAAGGAACTTGATTACTTTTAGAAAGGGTCCAAAAAGTTACTCATCCTTCTAGAATTTAGCCAAGGGAAAAGTATTTCCATTAGGACAATCCATTCCATCTTAATAATGAAGCCTTAAATAGATAAGAGGAAATGTTGTGTAGAAGATGGTGTCTCTCTCTCTTGATCTAGTATCAAACAAAACACTATATAAAAAACACTTGAATTTTAGAAAGCTAAAGTTAGATTAGAGGTGCCTAAGATAACTCAGGATGGAAAAGACATCAGCAGCTTTCTAGTCAAACCTCTTGTCTGAATGGCAATCTGCTCCACTGTTTGTCTCTTCCGAAAGTGAAGAAACCTTTCCTTAAACACAACCTGAGTCCACCCCGTTTCAGCTTATCTTCTTTGTCTCTTGTCTTCCCACTATAGTCTCCTGTGAAAAGTCTGGCAAGTCTCCCGGATAACGTTACTGTAGGCACTGGAAGTCTGTGCTTAGGTTCCCCTAAAGCTGTCTGTTCTCCAGGCAGAACAAGCCCAGCTGTCTCAGCTTCGCCTCACAGGGCAACTGCTCCAGGCCTGATCATACTGGTGATGTTTGCAGAACTTGTTCAAGTTTATTGATTTCTTTCTGGTATTGGGAAGGTGGGATAGGAAGGGGGTGAAATTGAACAGAATATTCCAGTTGTGGGCAGAGCCAAATAAAGGGAAATAATCACTTATCTTCATCTTTTCCCTGCATGCCTTTTATTACAGCCCCAGCTGCTTCCAGGGCAGAGCCAAAAACAGGGGCCATCTAATATGTTCCAAATCTGGGCTGCCATTCAGAAAAACACTGGACAGGCTGGTAGAGTGAGTAAATGTGAGACTAATAAAATTCGGTGAGGACAAGTGCAAGGTTCTGCACTTACTTGGGGCAATCCCCAGTGTAAATACTGGCTGGGTGATGAATTCAGTGAGAACATTCCTGCAGAGAACTTGGGCATATTGGTGGAGATAAAATTAGATGTGAGCTGGCAATGTATGATTGGAGCCCAGAAAGTCAAGACTATCCTGAGCTGCATCAAAAGCAGCGTGACCCGCAGGCCAAGGGAGGTGATTCTGCTCCTCTACTCTGCTCTTGTAAGTTCTAACCTGTAGTACTGCATCCAGCTCTGGGCATGGATCCAGTAGAGGGTCACAGAGATGATCAGAGGGCTGGAACGCATTTCTTCTGAATAAAGCCTGGGGAAGAGAAGGCTGGGGGGAGACCTTATTGTGGCTGTTTAATACACAAAGGTGGGTTAAAACAGTGATAGAGACTTTTTACCAGGGTCTGTAGTGAAAGAATGGGAGACAATGTTTTTAAACTGAAAAAAAAGTTGATTCAGATTTAAATCAGACTTTTTTGATGATGGTGGTGAGACATTGGAATGACTTGCCATTCCAGAGACAATTGTGGATGTCCCATCATTGCAAGTTGTCCTGGTTTTGGCTAGGGTAGATTTTGGCTGGTACAGTGCTGTGTTCTGGATTTAGTATGATTCTAGCATTGATAACACACTCATATTTTAGTTGTTATTAATGTGTTTACTCTAAATCAATGACTTTTCAGTGTTTCATGCTCTGCCAGTGAGCAGGTGTACAAGAAGCTGTGAGGGAGCATATCCAGTACAGCTGACCTGAACTGGCCAAATTGATATTCCATCCCACTGAACATCATGCTCTGTATATAAATGGGGAGAAGTTGTCCAGAAGAGCCTGATCACTGTTCAGGGATGAGTTGGACATCAGTCAGTGTGTGGTGAGCAATTGTATTGCATGCCACTTTTTTCCCTTGGGTTTTATTTCTCTCTTTCCAAACATCAGTAGCAGTAGTATCAGTAATAGTATCATTAGTATTTGTATCAATCACTTGTATTATTAGCATTACTATTATATTTTATATCAGTTAATAAACTGTTCTTATGTCAACCCATGAGTTTGTAATTTTTTTCTGAATATGCTCCTCATTCTATCATGAGAGAGTGCTTCATGGTACTTAGTTGATGACTGGGGATAAACCATGACAGAACTGTTGAAGGTCACGTTGGATGGAGCAACCTTACCTAGTGAAAGACGTATATGGCAGAATGGCTGGAACTAGATCATTTTCAAAGATCCTTTCCAACACAACCTATTCCATGATTCTACAAAAAGCATTTACCCCAGTATTATCTATCAAACAGCGTCTAAAAGAGCCTTATAGGTAACATTACCAGATGTTATGTTTGACTATGCATTGTGTGAAGTTTCTTTTTGTTTTGAATATGCTATCTGATGATTTTATTTGACATCTCATGTTCTTTTACTTAATAGAGACAGTTGTTGCCTGTTGATCTTATTATCAGGATATTAAAAACTTCAGTTATATCCCTTGCTGCTCTGTATTTTTCTCTTTTCCAGACTAGTGGTCCTGATCATATCTCAACACTTCTCATGAAAACTAAGCCATACCTTTGATCATCTGTGAGGTCTCTTCATTTTCAGTTTCTACTATATCTCTTTTGAACTGGAATTCCAGAGCTGTATTGGGTATTTGAGGTTCACTTGCACTGTGAATTAATAGTTAGAGAGAATTGTGTCTTATTTTTACTTTGACACCTAGCCTGCTTAGTTTCTCACCTGCAAACAAAGGTAACAACATATTTTGAAAATCTTGTCTTGAAGTACCTGTCTCTGAAACTTAGATTATGGAATGTTAAAACTGTTTTTTATAACGAAATGAAAAATCCTGGACCATTCTAAAAATATTTCCTTGCTGTGCCTAGATGTCAGAAATAAAACATAGTATGTTAACTACCCTGCTTGAGGAAATTCATGCCAAGAGCATTAGAGGCTATCCATTTACAGTGTACTGTAAGAAATCAACTTTCTATAAAGGCACTCAGTTTGTCCAGGTGTGAAGAATTTCTCTCCATTTTCAAAGTAGAGTCAAACACTTCATGCAGAGGAATCCACAATGTCCACACAGGGAGTTATTAAGAAATAACATCTGTACTGTTTTAAAAAACACTTTAGCTTTCTGAGCATTTGCCTCCTGGTGTTGGCAGTCCCTTTGATACCTGAGCAATATGGTAGACAAAGAATAACATCTCTTGCTCATTCTAAACAGAGTCTCTGATAAACCGCGTGTTCACAGGTGTCTTCTTCTGACTGTGGCTTTTTCACAAAGGCTATTTCTTGTAACTTCATAAAATTTTTGGCAAGTTCTTGACTCCTTACATAACTTTTTGACAAACCCAGCATAAGGCTTTATGAGTTTCTAAACATATAGTCTCCCCTACAGTTAATAAGCAATTGACAAAAAACATTTGGGAACTAAGCTTCGTATTTATATGCACAAACTGGTACTGGCTAGGTCTAGTCCTCCTCTTAATAATTTTGGTGAAAAAAACCTTTTTTCTCAAGTATTGAACATAAATTTCATACTTATTTTCTCTTTAGAAAATTATGATTGTGCCAACAAGGATGATATTAACTGCAATGATCTACAATTATTGTTACTAATTTATTGAAATCATTTCTTAAAATACTTAAAATATTTCATAGGCAAGCATAAGCAGACAGATTTTAGGAACTATAAGTTAAGAGAGAAAAAATCTTGTGTTAGTTTTGGCTGGGGTAGGGTTAATTTTTGTCACAGTAGGTACTGTGGGGGTGTGTTTTGGATTTGTTGAAAACAGTGTTGATAATATAAAGATGTTTTTGGTATTGCTGAGCAGGGCTTGCACACCATCAAAGCCTTTTCTTCTCCTTGTTCTCCACACGGGCTAGGGGGTTGATAGTACAAGGGAAGTTGGGCGGAGTCACAGCCAGGACAGCAGACACCGGCTGACCAAAGCCATGTCTCATACCACATGATGCTCAGTATTTAAAGCTGGGGGAAGAAGGAGGAAGGGGGGGGACCTTTGCAGTGGTGGTGTTTGTCTTCCCAAATCATCATTATGCGTGATGGAGCCCTGCTTTCCTGGGGATGGTGGAGCACCTGTCTGCCCATGAGACGTGGTGAATGAATTCCTCATTTTTCTTTGTTTGTGTGCATGACTTTTGCTTTTCTCACTTTCACCCCTCCAATACTTTCCCTGAATCTGCTGGTGGGGGAGTGAGCAGTTCTGTGGTACTTTGCTGCTGACTGGCGTTGGTTGCTATGGGGTTACGCCATGACAAATCTCCTACAGTTCTAGGCCTCCTTACATACATAAACACATTGTCTTCAGATTTTATTAATTTCATCTAGTTAATAGTGTGTTTTTCTTAACAATTTTCTCTCCAAAATTTTGAAAGCATTCAGGATCCCATTTTGTATGTCAAAAAATGCTTCCTAAACGAGAGTGAATGCCATTATCAGGGATGGTTCCATTTTAACTGCTGGGATCCGTCGACAGACTGAACATGTCATCTCCCCACATTGGGATGACTATTGGGTTAGAACCATACTCTGTAAACATTCTTTTATTGGGGTTTAAAGTTTGTCGATACATTGTTTTGAATATATTTTTGCAGTCAGATACTCCCAGTGGTAACCCTCGAATCTCAACATGTCACAGTTTTCTGTTAATAAAGAGTGTTATTCCATAAACGATTAGTGTGAACCTTTTATGGGTGCTAGCAGGTGATGGCAGAAGGTAACATACTTGAATAAAGTGCAAGACCTGCTGAGGGGTCATAAAGTGGGAAGACCTGCTGAGGGGTCTCCCTCTTGCTGTTGACTTAGCTCCCTGAAAAGGGCAGTTGAATTGCTCTCTGATCCAGCAGGACTGTCCCGTGAAGGGTCCCCAAAACAGGACACTGACAGACTGGTCAGGCACAAGAGTCTCAGCTTTCCTGGGGTGCCGACAGACAAATCAAACACTGAGAGTTGAGGAAATCTCACCTTTTCACATGACACCATCCATAACATTCCCTTCTGTCACATTTCTTCTTAGATTCTTAGAGGGCTTATTTAGCATCACTTACATCCTGCAGATGCATTAAAATGCATGAACACTCTTTGAGGAAAAAGATGAATGTTTCAAAAAGTGTAAATAAAAGCTTAAATTTACTAAGCTGAATAGACTTTGTCAATGAAAGAAAAACTGGAGCAAAAAAGGAATTACATTATTCTACCCTTAAGACTTGAACTAGAATTTCTTTTGGTAGTGACACCACCTCATACCTTTCTGTGAAATAACTTATTTCATTATTTGTGATGTTATTTATCAGGACTTTTTTGTTTAATTTTCTTTTCTCTAGCTACATGTATTAATTCCTAGAGGGCCTTTTCTGTTACTTTGTAGAATGCAGTCACCTTTAAACATATTTAGAAAATATGCAAGGAATAGAGGATTTGCACCTGGAGTATCCTTGGGGACCACTCAATTGCAATTAATTTAACTAGACACTGGATGTCAGTGTTGCTATTTTATAGTTAAAAAAAAAAAAAAGAGAAAGAAAAGAAAA
>VWZG01010973.1:77969-95846 GCA_013396735.1 Grallaria varia | reverse complement strand
AAGAAAAGAAAAAGGGAAAGAAAAAAAGGAAAAAATTGCAGAAAGAAGGCATCAGATTAATAAGTATATCCGATACTGAGGACTATAAAGCATGAAAATAGATTGCCTAGTGAGGTTTATAATTAAAGTGTTTAAGAAAAGGTTAAACAAAAATGCCTGTCAGGAGAAGCACTAATACTGCCTTGGAGCAGACTGAAGGACAGAATGATCTCCTAAGACTCATGGTATGGTATTTCGCTGATCTTATTCAAGTTACTTCTGCCATAATGACTGAGTAATGCAACAATTCCCAGCCCAAATAAAAAACAACTGAAAGAAGAAAATAATAATAATAATAAAGAATCAGTGGCATGTGTAGGTTTTTTAAAGACATGTATACATTGAATACTTAAAATATTTTCCTAATTTTTCCAATTTAATATTGTCATATTTTTTCCTATTTCACTTACTCTTGCTGAGATTATTTAATTTTTTTTTTATCAATTACAAAGGTAGATTAGAAAATTGAGAAGTTCTGTATATATATCAGAAATTATTGTTGAAAATTTTGGATCTACACATTATTTTTAAAGTTATTTGTTTATCTTCTAACTTAAAATGAACACATACTATAAGAGATTACTAACTGGCAATGTAGAGTCTAAGAGTTGTTTAAAAGCTGTCTAAAGGTGCCTAAAAGGTGTCTAAAGTTACACATGTAGAGGGTGTATTAATCCCCATCAAAAATTAGCAGCTCTCTAACAGCTTATTATGTTCAGCTATACAAAATGCGTGTTTTTATCAAAGGCTTCTAGTGTTCTTGCCCCTGTTCTCCAGTCACTTTTGTCACAAAAAAAAATTCCAGTTCTTGTTGCAGAAGTATTGTGTGGGATAGCTGGTAAAAGTATATTGCCAACGATACTGACCTAAAAGCTTATAGGAGAAAATTTCTGCAGTTGCAGAACATTATAACAGGTAAACAGACAGAAAAAAAAAATTCCATTCAAGAAGAAAAGTTAAAAAATAGTTTGTCTTCACAAAGAAAACAAGTAGAAAGAATTCTGCCTACCTCTGCATTGCAGCAAAGCTGAGGCAATGTCTAATTGTTGCTGCAAGCTTCCTCCATAAGCTCCTTTCACAAGGCTTATGACAATGCTCATGCTCATCTCAGTGTGCTCAGATATAATGGTAGAGCTAAACCAGCAGAAAGCAGAGCTCTTTAGAGACTTACCTGTTTACTACTGGTTTACCTCCCTGAACTAACTCATTTAAATGCTAGGATAATAAAATTAAGGATAAAAATGTATAAGGGAGTAATTCCTTGAGCAACAGTCTTAAGATGATGTGTTCTCAGTGAAAATGAAGGACTATGTTTAATGCAATGCATTGGTTTATATTCAAATCATACATTTATTTTGGATTTTATTATTTAGATTTTGCCCAAATTATGAGAGATTTGATGCCAAACATGTACAATTTGATTCTTAACTCAGTATAATTACTTAAGAGAGGACTGAATCCATAGCCCAGTAGAGCTGCTGCTGCTGTTGCTGCAGCTGCGTGCCCCAGGTCTAACCAGCAGTGAGACTGGGCATGGATTATCAGTATGTCCATGCACAAGTGTTTGTATACAACATGTGTACACACAATCGTATAACAGAGCTGGCCACACTAAACAACACAATCAGGTCTCACATCGACACAAAGAACACAAGTGGCCTCATCTTGTTCTTTTCTCTGGCTGATTAGGATGAAGGTCTGGTAGTGGAAAGTACAGCACGGGAATTACTGTGGATCCCTGCAGAAACCAGGCTCAGACAGTACATCCAGCAGCTGCTCCTGTATCCCAATCTCTCCAATTACTGGCATCTGGGCATGTGACCCCAGTGGCTGCAGGTTCACATCAGCTTCTATTAGGGACTCCCTTAACTCACTCCCCCATCCTCTTCCATTCTGTCCCAACCCCCCCTCAACACACATTATCCCCTAGTATCTGTCCTTGGATGCTCAAAACATCCGTGGTCTGGTCCTGAATCCTCACTCTCCCCTAGTGCCTCACCCCTAGACATCTTCATGAAGAGAAATACACATGTACATACCAGTAGGTCTTGGTTGTTCCCCACACCCTGTTGCTCTCTTCAGCAGGTATCTGTGACTTTCCAGCCCTCCAAAAGCCAGCTCCTCATACAGTGTAGGTCTGAAATACACAGTCCCCTCTTGGCTCCCGAGCCATGTCACCTACTTACCAGCCCATGCGTACGGATCTTCATAAGCACTCACCTTCACTCACTTGCATTGAGTTCAGTTGCTGCACCAAATGCAGAGGCTTTTGTCCTGCTGAGATTCAGATTCACACACATGCAGTTGCACACTGAATAGAGTTCCCCCTCATCCCACAAATATTGGGACTGGAGTTTAAGCAGAAGACAGTGCAGAAGAGTGAGCTGATCAGACACAGGATGTGTCTCCTTCCAAGTCCTTAACTCATATTCCCTATCACTTTTGTGCCTCTGTTCTTCCCTAGGCTTGCAGAGATGGTATGATGGCTCCCAAGATGGGCCTAGGGGCAGGCAGGGCAGAATGTTGCTTGGATCCCACACCATCATTGCCATTCCATGCCCCTCATGGATGTGCAGGCAAGGTCAGGATTTTTACCTAGCATAAGGAATTACTGCCAGGCTCCGGTAGTAGCCATGCTGTAATAGTTTCATGTCATGCTGCCAAAGCGACAGGGTGATTGGTACACAGTTCTACAGTTTATTTTGGCAATTGTAAGATTACAGAGATTTTCATTATTTTCCAAATTTTGGGCTAGCAAACTGCATGTGGTGTTACATGTTAGGTATTAGCACCTCCTCCTCCATTTTAGAAAGTACCATGAGCTGGTACTATCTCAAGATGAAGTCTATGTTGAAGTATTTGTTGAACTTTTTTACTTTTTTTTTTTTTTTTTTTTTTTTTTTTTTTTTTTTTTGGATAGGCCAAGGATTTGTGTGGGTTTATGGCCATTGTTATAGTATTACTGGGAAATCTTAGTGAGACTAAGATAAATCAGGTATGTTTCTTTCTTAAGTACAAAACATAGATAAATTGTGCCAGAAGATCACGTACAAAACATGCTCAATGGGAAAATAAATTCAATAACCCACCTGACTGTGGAGCACAAAGATCTCCATGGTGGCACTGACCTAAATGAGAAAAGCCAAAGAACGCAGCATCACATAAAGACTTTATGCTAATCATTTTCTGGAACATCAATTTCCATCTCACACCATTCACAGCAAGATTAAATTACTACCTAGATTAACCACAACAGATAGCAGAAAGTTGCTGTACATATTATGGCACTTGATCCTAAAACAAAGAAAAAAATTAAAAAGGAAAACTTCAGGTATCATACTGTTTGGTTTTGGTTTGGTTTGGTTTTGCATTTAAGAAAATAGACATGAAATAGAGAAATTAAAAAAAAAAAACTAAATCCAGCATTCTGTCTGGTGCAAGTTGAGAGGGAAGGCAAAAGGCAGCTGTCCAGCCCCATTCCCATCTGTAGAGCAGAGAAAAGGGAAGACAAATAAAAGACGGTTGCAACTGAAATGCTCTGTTAAAGACACAGCTGCCCTTCCTCTGGATAGATTCACAGGTCTGACCCACCAATGACTTCTTCTTTTACTGGCCTTGCATATGCAGCACCAAAGTAATATTTTGTAAGGACTCTGCTACCACTTTAACAAACCGCATTTTCGAACAACTGTGGAATGTAAGCAGTGGATATTGTTTTTCATGTAATTAAAAAGAATTCTCTGTTATACTCTAGAGGAAAGATATATATATAAAAAGCATATATAAAAAATAAAGAGAAAGCTGGATTTCCAATTAACCCATGTCAGTCTTCATATCACGGGTCTCCAGATAAGAAGGGAAAAGGACTTATACAGCAGCCTGTGAACTCTGTTCTGCTTAGAGAATAACTCACTTTACTAAATGGGTCAAAAACATAGAAGAGATATCAAAGCTTTTCTAATTACAGTTAATAAAAGCAGTTACCAGATTGCTGCTCCACTCTACAACAAAGCCAGATTCTCTTTTCACTAGTGTTATTTATCCTTGATTTGCAAAAGGGCATTTCTGTGCTGCATGTTGCATTCATGTGCTCAGTTTAAACTGCTGTTAAATTCCTGGGGCATGTTAAGGAGGCTACAGAAAGGCTGAAAACCAGACTTTTCCAAATTTTATCACCAAGCTGACTGCCTGATAGCTATAGATAGTAACAGATTCCAGTAGAGAAATTTTACCATGTTTAATTCAGAAATATGAAAAGTGTTTTTTTCCTAAAATTTGTTTCTCAAAACCTTTGATATTAAAATGAATAGCAAAAAGAGAAGAAAAAAAAGTCTGTTGTTCGCTTTCATCTTCCTTAGAAAGCAAATTAAGATTCTCAGTGTGTATTTACAAGATCTGTTTAAACCAACTTAAGTATGGATTTTCACTGAAAGGAAGGTCCTTTATCCTCTGCCTCCCACCCCTGATGTTGTTTATCATGCTCTGGAACCAGAATTTGTGTAGAATGTCTATAGGGAATAAATGAAGGCATGGACAGGGGACCTGAGAAGAAAACTGAGACGCTGGAATGGGGTAATGGGAGCTGGTTATTGTAAGAAAGCTGGAAAAGGGAAGCCAGGTAGTTAAAAAGGATGCAAAAGAAGATGAAGGTTCCTTGACAGAAGATGGAGATTACTTAAGAAGCTATAGAAGACTGAGTCTGAAGTGACCAGAACACTGAAGGGAACAGACAGGCAGATGAAGACGGAGAAGAAAAAGACAGATCTGATTGCAACTAGGTTTCTAGTTGCCATTTAATATAGAAGAACTGCCATTTAATATAGTGGAGCTTCTGTGAGATTTCCCTGGTAAAAGACATTGAATTCATCAAGTAGTGCCAGCTGCTGGTCATCATTTATGATTGGCAGTGCCATCAGAAACAAAAGTAGCAAAAAGACAAACTTGTTAGAGAGCTGTGAAGAGGGGGACTGGAACTGAAAGGGCAAGGAAAAGAAAAAAGAAGAACCCTATATCCAAGTTTAGGGATAAAAAAGTGATATTAATAAGGCAAATGGGAAAAAGGGATCAGGATAAAAAACCTGACTGAAACTGGAACATGATCACGTAAGCTGAACAAACCAAGGCAAACTAGAGTGCTGCTCCAAAATTATTCATCCTGTTTAATTTTTAGGTGCTATGCTCTTAGAGAGGTTTGGGGACGTGATAAAAACTTTTGATTCCTTCTATCAAACAGGATGAACAAAACCACCCAGTCAGTCTGCAACAGTTTAGCTGTACAGACACCGTACATGCCAGGCCATTCTTCCTGAAAACCAGAAGATGGATTTCTGTCAAGCTATAGTCATAAGAACTGACTAGCTGAGAATACAACAGCCAGGACAAGGCATGGAAGAAAACAGGAAAAAAAATTTGAGACAAAAAACATGTTGTAACAGAAAAAATGGAGAGTCTATAAGGGTTTAAAAACTGTATTTGTCAGTAGGACTCACAAATCTTACATCCATTTGAATGTGAGTTTGAATGAAGCAGAAACCATCAAAGGAGAAAGGGAGACCTAACATTTAGTAGAGCAGAAGGTTGCCTGTGGGTTGAAAGTTAATGTCTGTGTCTCCTCATCTGATCATATCTGGTATCAATAAATCTGCTTAATAGAAACTCTTAGTAGTTGGTCAGTAATTATGTGGTTTTCATTTTTAGGTTATCTGACTTTATGTTTTAAATTCTGATCTAAGCAAGTTGTGAACACTCAAGAGATGCATCTGAAATCAGTGAAAGGTGTGCTTTGAATATATAAAGTGCTTATATAAACCTAGAACTTGTAAGAATCAGATTCCTGCATTTCCCAGTTTGGACACTCAAATTCCATGGGGCCTTTAGACAAGAATTTTTGCTGTGATTTTATTGTCTGTCTCTAAAAGTGTACTTTAGTATTAAATACATGACTATTTTTGAAGAACTTAGATCTTATATAGAGAAGCAATAAGAAGAAAAAGAAAGAACATTAGTAATTCTGTTTTCAGAGTAGTTCATTGTAGTGAGTTGACCCTGGCTGCAAGCCAGGTACCCACTAAAGCTGCTCTCCCTTCCCTCTGAGACTGGACAGAGGAGAGAAAAAAAACAACGAAGGATTCATGTGTTGAGATAAGAGATGGGAGAGGTCACTTACCGACCACCATCATGGGCAAAACAGACTCAAAGTGAGGATATTAATTAAATTTATTACTAGCAGGATCAGAGTAAAAGAGTGAGAAGCAAAATAATCTTAAAACCACCTTCCCCCCACCCTTTCTTCCTTCCAGGTTTTACCTTCTCCTCCACAGCAGTGCAGGGAGACAAGGTGTGGGGGTTACAGTCAGCTGTTGTTTCTGGTGCTGTCAGAGAGAGGAGTCCTTCCCGTGCTCCCATGGGCTGCCTCCCATGGGAGACAGTCCTTCATGAACTTCCCCAGTGTGAGCTCATCCCATGGGCAAGAGTTCTTCACAAACAGCTTTCATGTAGATCACTTCTCCATGCGGTGCAGTTCTACAGGCACAGGCTGCTCCAGTGTGGCTCCCCGTGGGACTACAAGTCTTACTCGGGAAAACCTGCTCCAGCATGGGTTCCTCTCTCCATGGGCTGCAGGTCCCTGCCAGGACTCTGCTTCTGCATGGGCCTCCCACAGGGTCACAGCCTCTTTCAGGCATTCACTCGCTCCAGTGTGGCTCCACCACAGGCTGCAGATGGATCTGTGCACTCTTATGGTCCTTCATGGTGTTACAATCTGCTTAAATATTGCAGAAAGAACTTTAGATTTGGATATTCCCCTGAGCAAAATTAAAACTCACACAAGTTATCCATTGATACCAAAACCTGATTTTCATTAATTGCTGAGAGATGCAAAGAGAAGAAATAAGAAAAGGTTGGAAAAAGCTAAGATTACTTTTAGAAGCAGAGAAAAGTTACCACCAAAAACTACCTTTTGCCAAGTTGGTGTGTGGGTGGGGAGAGAAGCAGTTTCTACTTTTATTATTCTCTGTTTCTGCTGCTGTTTTCCATGTTATCTCTTCTTGCAGCGGTGGGCTTTAGGAGCTTTAGTTCTCTGGAATGCAGCCAGGATGTTTGGTTTTGTCGCTCACAAGGAGTTATGTCACTGGCTATACAGGGTCCTGATCTAGNCATGGGAGACAGTCCTTCATGAACTTCCCCAGTGTGAGCTCATCCCATGGGCAACAGTTCTTCACAAACAGCTTTCATGTAGATCACTTCTCCATGCGGTGCAGTTCTATCAGGCACAGGCTGCTCCAGTGTGGCTCCCCGTGGGACTACAAGTCTTACTCGGGAAAACCTGCTCCAGCATGGGTTCCTCTCTCCATGGGCTGCAGGTCCCTGCCAGGACTCTGCTTCTGCATGGGCCTCCCACAGGGTCACAGCCTCTTTCAGGCATTCACTCGCTCCAGTGTGGCTCCACCACAGGCTGCAGATGGATCTGTGCACTCTTATGGTCCTTCATGGTGTTACAATCTGCTTAAATATTGCAGAAAGAACTTTAGATTTGGATATTCCCCTGAGCAAAATTAAAACTCACACAAGTTATCCATTGATACCAAAACCTGATTTTCATTAATTGCTGAGAGATGCAAAGAGAAGAAATAAGAAAAGGTTGGAAAAAGCTAAGATTACTTTTAGAAGCAGAGAAAAGTTACCACCAAAAACTACCTTTTGCCAAGTTGGTGTGTGGGTGGGGAGAGAAGCAGTTTCTACTTTTATTATTCTCTGTTTCTGCTGCTGTTTTCCATGTTATCTCTTCTTGCAGCGGTGGGCTTTAGGAGCTTTAGTTCTCTGGAATGCAGCCAGGATGTTTGGTTTTGTCGCTCACAAGGAGTTATGTCACTGGCTATACAGGGTCCTGATCTAGCAGCTTTCAAAAATATGGTAAGGGTAGAAGGATAAGATATAACTCATGCATGTGGCATGGTGGGTCTCAGTTCTCTCCAGGCTGGCAGGGTTTCTGTCTCTAATGGCATGTAAGCAGCTGACAGTGGGACAGTGGTAGAGAAAATAAGTGACAAGTTGAGGGGTAGGTAGGGAGAGATTTTTGGTTACAGTAACCAGCTCTCTCTTTTATCACTGCTTGATTTTCCAAAGTCTCTCATTAATTCCATGGTGTTCACAGGAGGTGGTGGTGGTTTACTGGCACATAGCTCTATTTAGATGTTTTGAAGAGACCACAGCAAGACACCAGCAGGAAGCTCTTGTAGGAGCTTCTGGCAGGAAAGCTGACAGAGTTTTTTGGTAGCAAGTTTTGTCAGGCAGAGACAATGGCAAAACATTATTTATATTATCTGTGTGCCACACATGGGCTGCAGGGGCACAGCAGCTCCACCCTGGTCTGCACCACAGGCAGCAGGGGAACCTCAGCTCCCATGCCTGGAGCACCTCCTGATCTTCCCTCTGCGCTGACCCTGGTGCCTACATTATTGTTCACATGTTCTCACTCTGCTGTCCCTTGCCACAGTTTTCAACTGCACAATAACTTCCTTTTCATCCTTAAATATATCATCACGGAGGTATTACTATCATTCCTAATTGGCTCAGCCTTGGCCAGCGGCAGGACCCCCATCTTGAAGTCAGTTGAGTATGGCTCCACCAGACACAGGGGAAACTTCTATCAGCTTCCAACAGAAGTAACCCTGCAGCCCCATACCCGCTACCAAAAACCTGGCCACAGAAATCCAATACAATTGTATGCTGTGCTCTAAATGAAAGATAGGAAAAATTCAAAATACTCTGTTATTATTTACATACAATGAACAGAGGTCCCATAGAAAAATATTATATTGCTGTGGAATGAAAATATTTTTCTTAAACATAAAGACAATGGAGTTAAAGAAGGGCGCAAAAGCATCCATATTCCTTGCATTTCTTGAAGCCTGAGCTTTTGACTTCTAGAGCTAAAAATTATATTCACAGCATGCATATACTCTCTTTCTCTCATTTGCATGCATATATAACAAGGAAAACAGTATCACCATCACAACAAGATATGAAACAAAATAATATTTTCTTTCTTTCCCCCCACAGATTTTAATGCTTAAAAATAAAATTATATGACCAGATAATTGCACCTGATACTTCATCTATCAGTTTCTCTCTCTTAGTATGGTATAAAATCTAGTTCAAAAGGCCAGTCTCTCCAAGAGTAAATTGAATGTCCTGTACTGCAGAATTTTCCCACAGCCAAAATAGAAGTCAGAGAGAAAAAATTTTTGTGCCCTGGAGGTCACTAAGTAGACGTGGTTTTCAATAAAATATCTATATATAATGTTTCAACCTTAAGGCTTTTAGGTCTCTAAGCAGTAGGAGTCTCTGATTTAACATGGCAAGAGAATATTTGGTATCCTTGAGGTGGTACAAACCTTGTTGTAAGCCAAAGAAGTATTTGATCAAAAAGGCTTGTTCTGGAATTGCAAACAAAGATATACCAATCCATAATTCTAGTTAGAGATGTATATTCTTGTTAAGCGACAAGTACTTTTTGAATATATCTGGTTACTGCCTCTCTGAACATCATGAAGCTTAACGTTAAACTCATTAATTAAACTAGGTTTTATGCAATTCTTTAGGTAATGCAGTATGTTGTCAGTTTTTCCAACTTAACAGAGCAAGTAAGACAGGAATAGCAAAAACCCCCCAGTTATATACAACCATAAGGCATGCTTTTGCTGCAGTGAAGTGCTTGAGTTTACATCTGAGTTATACTGATCATTTCATTACAGTGGTGAGTCACTCTATAGTGAGTTTTAGTGGTATTAGGTAGGGCATTGTAACACTTAATAATGTGAATGTAGGAGGTAAACAATGCTTTGGAGAAAAACATTCTTGCCCAAATCTAACCTTCAGCAAAATGACTAAGTAATATTACTCAAAATTATTTGGGGAATAGTGAGTGAGTGTACACTGAGAAGCAGACAAAACTTGCTTTGCACCTAATGAACTGCACTGTTAAAGTACAGCATGCATCATAGGAATGTTACAGTCTTATTATGCATGCAAGAAGAGTCAGATAATAGACTCAAAAACTTAGGGAAATGGAGAGAGGAAGCACAAAATTACTGCTTCAGTACATGCACTAGAGAAGGAGGTATTGTGCTTCTTCTTAAAGAAAGATGCAAGACGCTGTGACTTTGGGTTTGCTGTCTGAGTTCATGTTCTTCATTTTTGGTCTAATTCCTCATGCAATTTTCCAGTTTCTCCTCTGCTAAATCATGACCCTGCAGCTACCATTCAAAGAGGACAAAGGCTCACTTGGCTGCTGATGCTTCATTATTTGTTGAGCTTGTGTACTGTGGGATATCAATGTGGTCTGATCCCGCCTTCCCTAACCTCAGTGCTTCAGAACCACCCTCACTACCAGACAGTTAAAAGGAGCCTCTTTACACTCTTTTTTTGGTTTCTGTGTCTTATGTTGTTTATCACATATATTTTTTGTGAGCTATATGCAGTTTTCCATTGTTTCTAATGTCTCTCCCATTTACACTTACATCTAAATGTAATTTTCTTTTTGTATTGTCATGCTCCTCCATTCTTCTTTTTCTGAAATAATTAAACTCCATGCTTCTGATCTTTGATTGATTCCAGATAATAGAATATGGTCCAGAAATTTTAAAGATCTTCTGCAATAGTAATGATCAGAAGAAATCTAAAAAGCTGCTCATTTAATTTGTCATTTAATTTTGTCATAAATACAGCAAAGTTAAATCTAATCTTCAACCTTGAGAGGGAATAAATCAGCAAGACAGTATTGAATTTTATACAATTAATAAATTAACTGTAAAATAATTGCTTATAAAAATCTACTATTTAGCCATTAGAATTAATTATTTTAATCCAATATCCAGATATAAGCTACTACAAGATCTTTACAGAGTAATAAACACGGAGTAGAAGTAGACCTTTTGTCCTTCAAAAATTATACTGTGGGTTTTGCACCACATTATTATAGTTTTATTATCCTTCTGTCATATTAAACAAACCCATAAAACAAATGCTGAATTTTTCAGATTTTTAGTTGTCGTTTTTTGATTGCTTTTTAATATTTATGTTTCTTCTATCTTTGCTGTAAAATAAATTTACTACTAAGAAAACATTCTCCCTACTAGATGTTATTATAAAATCTTTACATGTGTACAGTACTATATGGTTTGATAAGTGCTTTGCCTAAAGCATTTTCAATGACAGCAGTCAATGTTTTTGAAATAAACACTTATTGACATTTTCTCAGGTTGTTTTCAGTGCTCAGTAAAAAACAGGTATTAATCCTATACACATCCTACATAATGCTTGACATAGTCTAGTAAAAGAATCCTAGAACTCCTTTACAACATGCTCAACCTGAGTAAATAGCATTGATAATCTCAAAAATGTACACATCAGTTATCGAAGCCAAATGGCTCAGTGAAATCTGGTTGCTCTAAGACTCCACACAATTAAGACACAATTTTTTTTGCAATTTCAAACAAAGCTATTTTACTTTTTAGTATCAGTGGAAAGTACATAAGGGGGAAAATGCAAGAAAATAGGCATACATTTCAGTTTTGAAATCTGAATCAATCATGCATGCACCAATACTTTTGCTCTTGCTCTTTTCTATTTAGTTCCTACCCAGGATAGTAGCATGCTTCCATCTTGTAAGCTGTGTTTTCAAGCAGTATTCAAAGCACCATGTAAATCAGAGCCTGTCAGGTCAAACTAGAATCAATCCTGGAAGTGCTGCTTCCAGCAAGCATTGAAAGCTGTTTTGGACTTGAGCATACCCTCCAACATGCACTTATTTCTGCAGATTAGAAACACCAGTATTAGCACAACTTCAAATGAAAAAGAATCTAGCGACAACCTTTTGAACTTAATACTCAAGTAAACGGTTGGCATACTTAACACTGGTTGAACCTGGAGTATTCTAAACAAATACATGCCAAAACTGCCTTTCATGAGATCTGAATCACCTAAGAGATATTTACACCAGGTCCTTACCAGCAAGATGCAAATATGAGAAACCCTGAGTTATCCAGAACTTCAACGTAGAAGAATTACCCTATCATGATACCAAAACCTGGGGTTGGCAAAAATGCTGCAAAAAAGTCTTTCTCAAATTACATATATGAATCAAGTCACATTCATTAAACCAATGTACACGATGGGCAGTGTCAGGTTGCTGATGCAACTGTAAACTTACAGAATTTGAAAGGAAAACGGGTGGCTAAAGAAATTTACTAACAATATACTAACTGGTAGAAATAGCTGTGAGGAAGATTTTACTGTACAACCATGCGAAATAATAGAAGTAGAATTATTGAGAGAAGAACTCAGTGTAGCTCAAAAATTCAACGGGAGAAGCATTAATATGGAAAGGGATAAAATTCTAAAAGAGAAATCTCGAGTTCAAGAAGGCAACTCACCAGGAAGAAATAGAGGTCGAATCTTCCTCTCCAGGCTAATACCTACTGCACTTACAGAAATTCCTTGTGTTTCTTATTGGGAGTGATGAAAATTTTAGCCTGGTAAAATTTAAAATTTTAGTTATCTCTTGTTTGTGTTTCAACAGCAGATAACTACTTTGCACTTCGAAGTTTCAGATATCCCACTCTCAAAGGGTCTTCATGTTTGGCAAAAGATGCCCAACCATATGACTCAGAGGGAGATAGAGATGGATCTCTTTATTCTACAACTGCAGCTTAAAAATGTTGAAACCTGTTATCTTATAACTTTTCCTAGAAGAATATGTACTCCAAAGCAATAGAAAAAGTAAAGAGACATTTCAAAGAACATTTTCTCAAGTTTCTGGAAATCTTACTTTCATCTTGATGACACTGAGTTAGCTAGCTATTTTTGTATAAGCAAGTGAAAATTATATAAATGTGTATATATATTTATATAATCAATAATTTAGTAGTAGTAGTACATTGTCACTTGAGCAATAATATTTTATATAAGACACTACAAAGACATTTTCTGCAAGTTTGCTTATGCCTGAAGCCTAAGCTGGGCTTCGGTTGCCACAGATAAAGAGCGCAGGTACCTCTGGTTCAGACGAGATGTTTCAGCTACATGCTCTGGACAAGAGTCACTGGGTAAATAGGATAAGCTGGGGCAGGTAGTGGAGGTGGTGGTGTGTGTCAAATAAGGATTTCCTTGTTCGGCAGGTGATTTCATTTATAATCATGTCAGTGCTGCGTCAGTCCCTCTAAGCAGTTTTAAGTGGAACAGAAGTCATTCTGTGAAATGCTCAGTGACCAACACAGTCAAGAGTTTTTCTGACCAAAAGGAGTTGTTTTCTTTATAGTAAAGTAGAAGCAGGCATAGCATCTCCATGTTCATTCTGAATTTGATAGCAAGAGTATTGTGAGTTTTGACAAGATGTTTTCAATTTAGCTAGAATAACAAAAGACAGGAAACAGGCTGTTCCTTGAGCATATTTAACAGTCAAGAGAGGGAAATACACAGCAATGATAAAACCTGAGCTTTAATGAAGAGGACAAAGACCTTTGAATCCACATAAACAGATTTCCTGTTTTATTATCTAATATGATCCCTAAATCAACCACAATTAATTAAGCATGTCACAATAATTAAATATATGATAAATATATTACACTGTCTTTCATGTTTATATAACAGTTGTGACTTATATATAGCTCTGTAGATATACACATATATGAAATTTCATGTTCCCCCATTTAGTTCCACAACACATGTGTATCCAAGACCAGAAATATGGCCAAAGCTTGTCACTGAGCAAGCTACTTTGTTTTTTGCCCTTATTTTTACTTCTTATATCTTGTTTCATTCTCTTTGCAGTCAGACTTGCAAAATAAGTATGACTACAAAAGCAAATTATATCACACATATTTCTGATTTCTATGAAAACAAAAAATTACTAACTTGAAAGTACTGTATAGAATTACACAGAAGAAAGTGGATGAGAATGACAGTAGAAGATTTTGTGTTACTTCATCAGTGTCCTAAACTAAAAGAACACTGAGTCTGGACAAACGATTTTCATTTTACAGCAACCAGAGTAGAACTCCTATTTTGGGGGGGGGGTGTGCATATGCCTGCAGAGAAATCAGTGTCTTAGGTATTCAAATTCACTTTTTTTGTTGTTTTAAATTGGCTTACAATAGACTGACACCCTTTATATGTATTTGTTATATTTTTAACTGTCAGTGGGTGTAATTATGCCAGTACATGTTCATGTCTATCCAACCTTCCAATTCAGTTCTTTTTTAGAAACCTGGGTCATCAAAAAATCTCTACATTGACTGTACAAGGAGTTAAAATATATCCATAGACAATGAGGTAATCTGATTACCTTGATTACCTTGAACTAAAATGCTAGAGTGATTACAGTGCCTTAATTCAGGTCCTAGAATAGATGGTCAGAAAGAATGTAAGAAGAAGAATTAGGAACTGAATATTAATTGAAAATACAACACTCTCTTGTTTGCTGTTTTGCCTAGGCCATTTAAATGCTATTAAATTTCTATATCTAAAGAAAAGACTGGGTAGCATAATCACTAACATTATGGAACAATGCTGAAATATTTTAGATACTGTTATTTTAATTTTGTCATCTGTGCAGGTAGAAGGAATAATGTTATTTTAATATTTTTATTATTTTTGTTATTTTAATATTTTTATTATTTTAATATTTTGAGGTAATTAACCTCATTTACCTGATCACTGTGCAACTGATATTACTGTGAATATCACTGTTTGTATACTAAGCAAAACTGGTTTGCATTATCTTTGTGCATCAACTGAAGTTGTGAAATATTTGCATGTGCAGCTTAAATTGATTTTTTGGTTTTTTTGTAGCAAACCTTTTTAAACCTAAATTTGTGATGTACAAATATTTCTAGTTTGGTTTTACCTTTTGAGCTTTCAGTAAGTTATTTTAAAATTGTGTGAGCTTTCGCCATCCATTAACATAACAAAAATGCATATCTCTAATAAATGCAACCTATCAAAACCTCAGAATCAGAAAACAGAAGAGTGAATTTGTATTGCCTGTGGAATAACAAAAATGATGCTATTAATATTCTGCAGAATATAATAACATAGTCTGACTCAACTTAGCCCCACCCCAGTCTTCTCTAGAAACCAACATAAATACAAACAACTATGAAAGTTACCCATCTCATTTTTTAAAAATATTAGTATAGCTTGGATACATTTTTGCTACTTATATCTGTACATGCAATTTAAAAAGTGAAACAAATTCCCAGGTCATCTGGGATACTAGTATTTTGAAAAGAAATGCTGTAATTGCTGGCCAATTCACCATTCTTTTTGGAAAGGTATTCAAAAGAAAAATTAATCCGATTGCACACCATTTTTCACCTGACACGCTCCACTTTGATTTCAAATAGGCATGTAAATTAGCAATGGATAATGGGATAAGATATGCACTGATGAGATTCAGAGCAGCCTCTATTGAAAGCCCTTTCAATGCTTGGGCTAAGTCACCGATCCAAATACTGATGAAGTAATGGAAGAACAGTTTGAGCTATCATTGAACTTGGGGTCAGTCCCTACAGAGCAAAATGAACAGTAGTGGATATTCCATAAAATCTTGAATCAGAACTTTGAAAAGTATTTACATAGTTGTATTTTAAATATATTCACAAATGATTGGGCTGGATTTTCAGAAGCAGAGAGTGGAAACATTTTGATAATCAATCTATCACATCTGTTATATAAATTTTCTGCTAAACTTATTCATATAACTTGTTATTTCAAATATTTTGTACATTTTTAAATGAATTATGAATGAATATACACACAAATTATTTGACCAGCAGCATAAAATGAGTGAATCACAGACATAAGTATGTGTCAAACACTTCAAAAGAAAAGTACAAGTGAATTATTTAGAAAATATGACTGAACTTGGTTCAAGCACAAACTGTTACTGTTGAGAAAGTATGAACATGTAAAGAGAAAGAAATGTGGTTTATAAAAAGGTGAAAATTTTAATTCCTTAATTATATTTTGCTTAATCTAGGTATTTGAAAGTCTTATTCAAAGGCTAAAGAAATGTATGTTATTTGTAACATATGAGGCGATCTGTATATCAAGACAGGCAGAATAGTCATCCCTTTTCTTACGCCTGTAAGGATATGTCTGCCATGAGTCAGATCTATTCACATGTCAACACTGTTGTGTTATGCTTGACAAGTATCATATGCTGGCCTTAGTTGCCAGATCAGATGCCAAATTCAGGACAGCAGTAGTCCAATCTTTCTTCAGCTACTGCACCTGACCTTCTCATTTCCACCATCCTCAGAAGATGTTGCTGTATCTGAGACTCATCACTGTTGGTCCCTCCATCTCAGCCTTCACATTAACTATTGCCAATAAACATTATAACCTCAAAAGATTTTTTGGGTGACCTACTTACTTTGCTTTTTCTGTGATTCTATGGACAAGCAGTTTGAGAAAACAAGAAAAGGACTGAGACCACAGTAAAGCTCAGGATGAGTATTGCCCTAATACACCATATTAGTCAAAACAGATTATGACTTCAGCAAGAGGAGAAACACACCTGAGTACTAGTGAATCACATAAACAACAATATTTCAATAAACCATGGTATGACAGGATAATTTATCGCTCTTTTTATCCAGTTTCTTTGGTATCAGGTTTTGTGAGTATGTGTAAGCATGAACCTATTTACTTAAATAAGCAAAAATATTGCACTAAAAGCACATCATGACAGTAATTGCGAATCCCTGCTAGCATTCTTCCCATGTCCTCAGTGGACAGAACATTTTCATTTAAATTCTCATTTGCAAAATCATGAAGTCAGCTGGTTTTACGAAGATAATGTGTAAAGGAAAGTTCTTAAAATTACTTTTTAATGTTCTGTATTGGTATGGGCCAGTTATATGGGGCAGTTGGGTACTGTTTGCCATTTGCTTCATTTCCACCACAATACAGAGACAGCAAATCCGTGCATCTTGTAGTTAAATAAGATGTCTTTTTTTTTTTTTCTTCATGACAACTAGGTATGTTTATTAAGTTTTCATTTCACTGCATTATAATAAGCTTCACAAATACATAACCAAGATAGAGTTACCTTAACAACCTTGCCATTTCAATTTTTCACACTTTTCCATTGTGTGTGCTTTCTATCTCACTTAAGTTTCAACTCATTAGCTGACTGCCATAAACTATTATTCTGTAGCATTGCTCAGTCTTTAAAAAAAAACAAAACAGAACAAAAAAAGAAAAAAAAAAAGAAAAAGAAAGAAAAAGAAATAACCACATAAGCGAAATTGCCTACGGTCACTTTCAGACTCTGTGTCTGCAAGTTATGTTGGTTCATTAATCCAATGTACATTCAAAAGTAACAATCCCCTTACAACAAAAACAACCAAAAAAAGAGCACTCAACAAAGAAACCATTCATGAAAATTCTATTTTCAGAGTCCAAATTAAGGGTATCACTACACAACACATAAAACACTATACATCTCATTATTTTTCACAAACCTAGCAAAATGCTTTTATGCATGCGGCATATCCTTCTTATGTATTTTGATACCATGAAACTGTGTCTAATCTAGTGATGTCTGAAGGTCACTGTACCAGTGTATCCTAATTGATTTGGCTTCAGTTAACAATATTAAATCCATAAAGTGGTAAGGAGTGTGCACAGTATTAATTTGTTAATCACTGCCTGCTTTTAAGAGTTATTTAAGGAAGTAGTATACTACAATAAAATGTTTACTGTGAATAATCTCATTATACTTCATTGCCTTTTGCAACATTGTACCTTTGTGGAATTTTGTGTTTGGTT
>VWZG01010973.1:32792-77926 GCA_013396735.1 Grallaria varia | reverse complement strand
TTTTTTTTTTTTTTAGGCAGATTGTCTCACTTTGTCTGGATTTTAATCAAAACTATGTTGATATTCTATTTTAGTCTATAACCACTCTGTCATGTATACATAATAACACTGTATTTCATAATAGCATTACTTTAGATTAATTTCTGGTTTCCAACCTATTTTTACTTTCTATTTGTTTTATTTCAAAGTCATTTTGCTATAAAGCATTGCTAATACAACTGTTCTATTACATTATAGTTTTAAAAACAGTAATTATTATACAACTAAAAAGTAGCAGCACCTCAAAGGATAAAGAACCTTGGTTTGCTACCTTGTCACCAATTCCCCTCTGTGCATACATACTACTTTGCTCTCAGGCTGCCGTCTGGAATGATGCCAGTAGATCTCGTAGCCAGGAAACCTGTACCCAGAAGGAAGAATAATGTTCTCCAGAGTCTGCACCCCACAGACCGTATAAGCATGGATTGTGACAGATTTCACTTCCTCTGCACAAAGCAGTGTTGACATGACAGAAACTTCTTGCTGTTTGGGCTTGCTACCAAAATATGAGCTGAGATGAGAGATGCTGATTCCTGGAAAATATCCATTTACAACTCCAGGACCAGTAATTATACAATAGTTAATGTCATGTGCATACAGTTTCCTTCTCCAGATACACTTGGTGAGACAGTGTCCTAAAAGAGTCACTCTAGGGAGCAAATTACTCTCTTCAGAGAGATGAAAATAAGTGCAAACTGACATCTCACTCTCAAAAGTTGTGGTTGTGGCAGGCCAAACAGGCACACTACATGCATTGTTTCCAAGCTCGCTTTGCTTTCATAAAATCATAGAATGATTAAGGTTGGAAACAACTTCCATGATCACTGAGTTCAGCCTTTGACTGAACACCACCATTGCAACTAAACCATAGCAGTAAGTGTCACATCTGGTCATTTCTTGAACACTTCGTGGAATGGGAGCTCCACCACCTCCCGGGGCAGCCTGTTCCAATGCTTAACTTTCCCTTCAGTAAAGAAATTCTTCCTGATGTACAACCTGAACCTTCCCATGGCACAGCCTGAGGCCATTTCTTCTTGTTCTCTCACTAGCTGCCTGAGAGAAGAGGCCTAGCCCCACCTGGCTACAACCTCCTTTCAGGTAGTTGTAGAGAGCAATAAGGTGTCCCTTGAGCCCACTTTTCCCCCAGACAGAACAATTCCAGCTTCCTCAGCTGCTCCTCATAGGACTTACATTATAGACCCTTCACCAGTTCTGTCGCCCCTTCTGTGGACGTGTTCCAGCACCTCAAGGTCTTTCCTGTAGTGAGAGGCCCAGAATTTGACATGGAACTCGAGTTATGGCCTCATTAGTTCCATGTACAGAGGAAAGAATAACTACACTGGTCCTGCTGGCCACACTATTGTTGATGCAGTCTGGGATGCCATTGGTCTTCTTGGCCACCTGCACATACTGCTGGCTCATGTTCAGCCAGCTGTGGATGAGCACTCCCCTGTCCTTTTCTGCCAGGCAGCTTTTCAGTCACTCTGCCCCAGGCCTGTAGCTCTGCATGGGATTGTTGTGACCCAAGTGCAGGACCCGGCATTTGGCTCTGTTGAACCTCATACCATTGGCCTCAGACCATCAATCCAGTCTGTCCAGATCCCTCTGCAGAACCTTCCTACCCCTCCAGCAGATCAGTGCTTTAGTGTTACCTGCAAACTTACTGAGAGTGCATGATCGGGATGACTGATCTTGTAATTCATGCCCAAGCTGGTTTATATTTGATTTTCAGTCTGGAAAATAATGTCATGATTAGTTGATATTAATTTTGCAATTTGAGGCTGTATGAAATTGCAGATCCCTTTTTGCCTCTTTTCCCTACCCAAGCTAAACACTGCCAGTGCTCCCCTCTGCATACATGCAGGTTAAGGAGGAAGAATACATGAATAGTCAGAGCATGTTTGAGCAGAGGAACCTGTGCCTGACGGTGGCTTTTCTAAGACAGCTAGCAAGAACCAAGTATATTTCTGCAAAACAGTTTCCCAATCTAAACAACTTGCAAAGCAAATTTCTGGGATTTTTCTAAATCATGTTTATTGTCTTTGCATTTACTATTGCTTCAGTGATTTTTCTTCCAAAAAATTACCCTGTTTCTTTTTGAAAGAAAACATGCCCTGTTCATATATCCTTGCTACTCAGAATCCAAGTATTTGCCTTCAGATAAATCTTTCCCAGATCAAAATGACCTTTTCTATGTAGTCATCCTTCATATAGATTTTTTTCTGTAACTTTCGATCTTTCTTGTTGCCCTTCTCTGAATTTTATACCTTGCCATACTCAGCTAACAGAGGTTATATTCCTTTCTGCAATTTTTTGGTGTTGTCCATTTGCAATGCAAGCTCTGTCAGTGCCACCTCTTGCTGTATAACTCTACAGTGTCTAAGATTTCCTCTTGTTTCCAGATGCCACTGTAACAACAGGAGTCAAAAGCTACTTGAGATGCTGTGTAAGAGAAAAAAAGATCTACAATTTTGAGATTAAAATAATTTTTAACTATGAAAAGACATGATCGCAGGTAGTGCTAATCTAATTCATCCTATACCAAAGCACATGTAAGACATGGCGAATAATTAGCCTTCTCAAGGTTGTCTTTCTCTCTGCACTGAAAGGATGAGAACTCCAGGTGAGAGTACAATCTAACTTTTAGATGGCAAAAATGAGATGAAATGACTGCTAATATTGTTGCCTAAGTTAGTTAGACTTGGATTCCAGCCAACATTTATTTGGCCATGAAGCCTGAGAGTATGTGCTACATTTTCAAAGTCTGCAGGGAATACTTCAAAGCTCTGTATTTAGAGATGCTGTTGATATACTCCCCTATGTTTTGAAAGAATAATGTAAATATTTACATTGAAGTCCAATCCTTCCTGTACCACAGTAATGCACAGGATTGATGAAGAAAGAGGGTTATTTTAGTGAAAAAATAATAAGAAAGTATTTTTTGTGTTGCCTCTTTCTGTGTCATCACTGAGATATGTAGGGGAAGTGACAATGAGTGCATTTATTTAATATTTATAATTGAAGGGTACCTGGAGACTCATTTTGATCACCTGGATCCAATCATAGTGAGTTTGGTGCTCCACAAAAACACATGGAGAGGCGTCCTTCAGTACTGAAAACTTAAAATAAGGAGACCATATGAATTCAGAAAGAGAAGTATCTATGCTATGCATGGATATACTTACAGAAAATAATATATAACATTTTCCTTCATAACCCTGCTATTGCTGGGTTTTATCTTTTTTTAAATTATTTTATTGAAATACAAGATTCTAGTATTTCAGACCAAAGAGCCTTAGTAGGTTTTCCAGCCCCATAAAAGACAATAATAATAAACAATGGAAGTAAATCTTTTACTCATAATTTTCCTTTCTCATATTATATTTGTTTACTGAAATATGCAGCACAGATCACCAATAAAATTCCACATCATTAAAAGGAACTACTGTAGGTATTTAAATAGACTAAAAACCTATAAATTATTGAATAAAATATGCCTAGTGAAGTGTTCTATCTGTATATTAATTTCTGGCAATTTATTGAACATTTCCAGTAAATTCAATGAAAACCTTATCTGTAAAATCTTATGCTAAAGAAAGAGCAGTCATTTTCAGACTTTTATTTTATTTGAATTTCTGTTTGAAAATGAAATAATTTTGAGGTACAGAAGTCTGGAACACAATTAATTAAAAGGGGTGAAGTCACCATCCCTGGAAGTGTGCAAAAGTCTTGTGACTGTCACTTGCTGATATGGTTTAGTGGTGAACACCGTGTTGCTAGGTTAATGGTTGAACTTGATAATCTTAGGGGTCTTTTCGAATCCTAAAGATTGTTTAATTCTGTAGTTCAAAATCTGCTTTTCATATTTACAGTATGCAGAGTTCAGTGCCCAGAGACATGCATGGACTAAAGTTTGACTATCATTGAATTAAAATGTGTGCTCTTCATAATTCTCCCTTGAAAGAGAGAGTGGAGAGATCATGGCAAGATACTGCAAAGTTAAAGTTGTGGGTTTCTATGTATGATAGATGCCTTGTTTACAAGGTCTTGATGATACAGGGAGACTTTCCTTTCAAAAAAAGATGACATCAAAAATTAATAAAAGTTCTCATACAGGAATAATAAATTAAATACAACCCTTCTCAGAAAATTAAATGAATTAACAGATGCAAAATAACAGATGTTCAGTTATGGTACATACTACTAATACAGTGTATATTACTGTGCCTGGAGTTCTCCAAAACCTGACAGATCACCTTTGTTTGCCATTTTTTATTTAGAAATTTATAGTGAAAAAAGAGATGCTAGGCATGCATCATTTTTTTCCGCAGTTTAGGCACACATTTTTAAGACCTGGGAACATTTCCAAGTGTTCCTTAACCTAAAGTAACTGAATTCACCTGACTTTGAAGTTAGATATAGATTGTAAAAGGAATTAAGGTTTGACATGTGTAAGTAATCCTGTAAGCCATAACATGCAATGTTTCCTTTTTTTCAAAGTATTTTACATGAAATATGAATGTAATTCTATATTACACAGTTGAAGGCACCGATGAGGTGGATTTGCAATGTTATTTCAGTTTTCACTCAGTATTGTGGCACAGGAGCAGTTCTGCCATCTCGAGCGTAGAAGGAGCACGCTCCAGGAGGTTTAATTTCTTTCACAACCTCAGTTCCACTCTTTCTCAAGACTACATGTATCAATCTATGTCTTCTGCCTTTTGGGCCACTGTCACTCATGGTTCTTATTTTTGCTTGGCTTTCTGTGTCCTTTTGCCTCTCTCTGTTATCTTCCAGGTTGTGTTATTCACAGCCATACAGTCCTACAAATCAGTAACTCCAATCTCTGCACCACTCCAGACAAACTCTGCTTATTTACCTTGGCGTATTTCTGTTCCAGTCTTTCCCAGTTCCTCAGAAAGTAGACTGTGCTATTTCACTATTTTTAAACAGAGATGGTGAAGTCTTTCCTGTCTAAAAAGAGTGAAAATTGGCACACAAAATCCCCTGAATTGATTGACCTTGGTGACTGCCTGCAAAGTGACATCATGCCTGCTGGCAACTGTGCAGGACTTTTACATAATAAAAGCAGGATCGTCCATATAAGCTGCCTCATCACTTTTACTGCTGTATATGTACCCCTCTCTCTCTTTCTTCGAGTATTTGTATTTTCCCTTTCTACTTCTTGATTTTCAAAGACAAATAGTCCCTAAGAGAAAATTTGAATAACTGCTTTGCTCAATATTTGGCTGAAGAAATTCACGCCTATGAAAGTAGGACAGCACATTTATTCCAGGTGTCAGGTTATAAAAAAACATGAAATCATCAGATCATAGGGATTCTCAGTTGGAAGAGATCTGTGGAGCCCATCTGATTCAATCTCCACCTCAGTCAAAACTTAAATTGGGCCAAAATATGCTTTCACTTATGAAGATGCTGAAGAATATTTGGGCTTCAGAGTCTTTTTCTAGAGCTCAGAATTATCACAGAATGGGGAAAAAACCCTTAAAATCAAAATCTCTCCTATTTCTCATAAAGCACAACTGTTCCTCAGTGGCTATCTCCTAATTTAAGGTGTTTGAGGGTTGAGCTATTATGTGACACCCCTCCCACTGGTTTTAATTATTTCTGGCTTATTTTATTGCTGGCTGCACACGTAGAAACAGGCAGTTGTTTCTCTTCCTACCAGACTCTTCCTTCAGTGTCTGCTAACCAAGTATGGGACCTGCAGCCCATAAAGATCTGCACGCCTCATTCTCACATATCCATGAGCTCTTCTCCTCAGTGTTTATTAGTTTATTTTCTCTATACTTAAAACTTCTTTTAATTATTACTTCCAACATGGATTTTCTATTAACCACCACTTAAGATCCCTGTGCAATACAGCAAGTTTTTAAAGCTTCCCTACTACTCTCCTAGGCCTAGGGAAGTTTTGCCTCCAGGAGAGTGATGTGGTTGAACATGTAATCACTGGCCATTAGCAAGCAAAGTTATTTTGAAATATAGAAAAAAAATCTGCTTCATAACATTTATGTTGTCTTTGTTCTATTTTAGAAATGAACAGGTGTTGGATTTACCAGCATTTGAATGACCCATAATGAGATTAGCAGAATTTATTAAAATGTATTTTCAGACTTCCCTTGTTTTTATCCATCTGTTATCATTGTAACTTACTGGGCTGTAGCATGCAGAACTAGGTAGCTTGCTTTCATTGATTTTCAAATATTTCGTGTTAATAGGATGAGAAAACCATTTGACATACGGAAGTAATTGAAATATAGACACTGCAGTATTTAGCCTAAGAAACTGACTGAGTAAAAAATACAATAGCAAACTTCAGTGATAATTCTGTAAATATACCAGCTTTAGTAGCTATAATACTATTTTCTCTCCTTAAAAATTTTATAGCATGTTAATTTGATTCATAGACTGCTCACTCTTCCACTTTCACTCACATATTTCTAGAGTTGACAAATATTTGTTGCCCTTTTGGTAGAGAATGAACTAATTTTACAAGTGAATTGTATTTCTTCAGGAAATTTAGATTCTTACATGCATGAGGGTTAAATGCACAGTTAAAAGCTAGTAATTTGAATAAATGTTTTCTAATCTCTACATAGTTTATATATTCCTCTCCTGTTCAGTGTCTTTTATAGATTCAAAGTTATTAGTATGACTACCTACCTTCAATATTAGGAAATGGCATAGAAATTGCAGCAGGGAAATTTACAAAAGTTTCTAATTTCTAAGTGTATCCTAAGAACACTGATCGAGCTGCGATACATCTTATTTGTTTTAACAAGTTATGGTGCCATGCCTTTTAGATGAATCTATGTTTATAGTTTTCAAAATAATTTAAATATCAGATTATTATATTTGTTATTTTAATCTTTTAACGGGAATAATTTTCAGCCCATCTTTATTTGCCACAACAATTACCATCACTAGTAGAATGTATCCACCTGAAAATAATGTTGTATACAAATAATTATTATAAGATTTTGGTTATGTTCCTAATTTTTATTTTTCACAAGGTTAACATAGCAACATAAAACTAGAATTATACTTTTCATCATTAATAAAATAAGAAAGGAATAAACTCAACAGTGGGTACCTAATAAAAAAACCAAACCCAAAAAACCATAGCTTCTCCATAGCCTCCCTTTAATCAGATGGAAGCAGCAGTGGGAGCTCTCCCTCATGTCACACCATATTGGACTCAAGACAGGTCCTATGAAGAGTAAAGCTTCCTACAGCATTCTTTCCTCTCACTTTTGAACAGAAATTGGGCTGGTCCCTCTGGGGCTTGCATTTGTTGTTGAAGTCAGCTAGTGGAATGGCCAAATACTGTAGAAATCTCAATTTTTAGATCTTGCTGATGTTGCAATGTTTACTGGAAGAATGAACTTTTTTTGAAAAGAAAATGAAGGAACTAAAAAATTTTCATGTGTTCCTTGTTTCTAAACAACCATCTGTATTTCACAGATAATAAGAAAGATTAAAATAGCATTAAAGTGTGAAAAAGGTGAATGCAGAATGAGACAAAGAAATCCCAGTTTTACAGCTGTTTTACTAGTCTCTTACAGTACTTTGTGGATAAGAATTTCAGAGTAGACTAATAGATTTGGATTAACATTTAAATTAATAAGTATGGAATGTTAAAATCATGCAGGTACTTTGAAAACTCCAGAGCAACTCCTGTTAGAAATCATAAGTATATGGGCATTTGACATCAACCATATAATTTGTCTTTCTCACAACAGTTAGGCAGCAAGATCAGGGACAGCATTTTAAGCGATGAATTTCTTGTATGTTCCATGTACATCTGTCAACAGTTTTTCTTACCATTATGAGACAGCTGTGATCCAGACAATGTTTTTTACTAAAATAGATGCTCTTCAAGGTCAGTGGGCTGGTTTAAAGGTAAACCACCTGGAGAAATAAACCTGACTCAAGAGAGATTACAAGTCAGAGTCACAATTTACTTAAAAAGGTTACAATAAATACAATGATACAGAGAAAAATTGGGTTTAACCCACAAAGAAACAGAGGTATAACCCAGCACCCTGGGGTACAAACAGAGTGGTGTTCATTAGTTCCCGTGCTGAGCACCACATGGTCCCCCTGAGTACAAAGCAAAAGGGAAAGAATACCTGTTGGTGAGGATGATGGTCACAGTCTTGTTGAGAGTGGCAGTCGCACTCTGGTCCTCCTCTAGATTCAACAAGTGGTACCAGAAGTCCCAAAACCGGAAGATTATATATGTTTAGGTTCATGTGGGAATGCCCAGTACCTCTCCCTAGGGTGGGGAGTTTCGCGATGGGTGATTTAACTATGTGACTCACGGGGTGTTTTTGGAATCTTTGATGGTCTAGGTCATTGCAACTCCCTGTTGTGCCAGTCCCTAATGGCCCATTAGCAGACATGGCCCCTCCAGCCCTCAGAGGGGAGTTATCAGGGCTGAGTCATTGGTGTAAAGACAGAAAACACTCCTATGCCTTCCAGCTTGTAGCCTGAGGTGTCAGGTGTGTCCTGGCAGCTGCTGAAAATGATCCATTATTAACATTCCATCAGAAATTACATAGAGGGTGTTGATTACACAGTCCTGGTTACACACACAGAGTAATAAACTGGTCCCGGCTCCTGTAACAAGTACAGTCACCTTCAACGCCAACCATTCTATGATTATACAATCATATTGTATCATATATTGTACAAATATTACTAGTACTAAGATCAGGAGATCAGAATAGCCATTAGTAATATTGGCAACAATAATGCTAACTGCTGTAATACATATCATGAAAATACTGCTACTAGATAGTAATAGGTTGTATTACTTCACAGGTGATGTAGAGAAATAAATAAAAACTTCAGCTTACCTAGCACAATCAATAAAAAAATTTGGAAAACTCAGATTCTGTAACATGAAGGAACTATGTTGTCTTCAACCCCTGAATAAACTCCATATAAATACTAACACTTATTCACAAAAAATAAGGAAATATTATTAAAGAGATGTGAAATGCCAACTTTCCAGTTGTTTCACTGAGGTTTCTTGCAGTGATATCAAGCCGGTAGTTTCTTGGTTTAGGGGTGGGGGATCAGAAAGTTGAGTAATTGAGGTTCTTAAAGCGCGCTGAATGAACTTTGAACATGTCTGTTCTAATACACAAAATTGTTCAGAAGCCATAGTTTTCCCCTGAGTGCAAGTAGCAAAACAGGATTTGTACCCACATATCTGAGATGTCTTTGCCCTCTCCCCTGCTTTGCCCTTCCAGAAATCGAAAGGATTTCTCTTCTGCAGGGCTGGCAGGAGCAGTTCTTGGCTTTGGCTCACCCCAGCCTCAGTCTGCTCTAGCCAAAGCCAGAACTATGGCAGAGACTTGGTAGTGTAAATGCTCACATGCCAATATTCAAGTGTTTGCCTTTAAATTGTTTAGTTTGCTAATCTGGACAAAGCCTCAGGAATTAATTCTGGAGTACATTTTAATTCTGGAGTGTGTTGCACTTGTCACAGTTAATTAGAGCACATGAGGCATGAGCTTCTGTTATGCTTTTCCTTCTCCCTTTTCTTTTTTCTCCTGCTTCTTAGCATCATTTTTCTATATTCAATTTTCATTTTACTTAATCTTATCTGAGTTCATTTGCATTTTTGTTTTCTGCTTGTTTCCTGGGGTTTTTTCAGCCTTTCCTTAGTGAGCTTCAATACAAGTTTTACATTTCATCTGAACCTTTAAACCCAAAATGTTCCAGTAAGTAGAAAATTGTCACTGAGTTGTATTCTCATGACTTTGCCTGCTGGGTGGTGCTTCTCAAAATGTGACTTTGAAAACACATGGAAGTGGTTTGTAAAAAGAAATTGGTTTACATAATGCTTTTTTTACTCTTATCTTTGTGTTGCTACTTTACATAAAAGCTTCTTTTATTTTCTTTATTAATGTGAATATTGCTTGGTGATCACAGGAATGTTATTCAGTTGCTCGTCTCATTTTGTCCAAACAGTTACGAGAAGAAAGATGCTTTTTTCTAGTCAGGTATCACAGTAGATAATATTTTTATCTGAGTACCAAAGATAAGAAAAGAAAAGAAAAGAAAAGAAAAGAAAAGAAAAGAAAAGAAAAGAAAAGAAAAGAAAAGAAAAGAAAAGAAAAGAAAAGAAAAGAAAAGAAAAGAAAAGAAAAGAAAAGAAAAGAAAAGAAAAGAAAAGAAAAGAAAAGAAAAGAAAAGAAAAGAAAAGAAAAGAAAAGAAAAGAAAAGAAAAGAAAAGAAAAGAAAAGAAAAGAAAAGAAAAGAAAAGAAAAGAAAAGAAAAGAAAAGAAAAGAAAAGAAAAGAAAAGAAAAGAAAAGAAAAGAAAAGAAAAGAAAAGAAAAGAAAAGAAAAGAAAAGAAAAGAAAAGAAAAGAAAAGAAAAGAAAAGAAAAGAAAAGAAAAGAAAAGAAAAGAAAAGAAAAGAAAAGAAAAGAAAAGAAAAGAAAAGAAAAGAAAAGAAAAGAAAAGAAAAGAAAAGAAAAGAAAAGAAAAGAAAAGAAAAGAAAAGAAAAGAAAAGAAAAGAAAAGAAAAGAAAAGAAAAGAAAAGAAAAGAAAAGAAAAGAAAAGAAAAGAAAAGAAAAGAAAAGAAAAGAAAAGAAAAGAAAAGAAAAGAAAAGAAAAGAAAAGAAAAGAAAAGAAAAGAAAAGAAAAGAAAAGAAAAGAAAAGAAAAGAAAAGAAAAGAAAAGAAAAGAAAAGAAAAGAAAAGAGCTGCATGCTAATTTCAGAATGGAACAAGGTTTGAATTTTAGCACTAAAGTTTAAAAAAAGAAAAGGCCATAATTTGCCTGTTATGGATAGGAATCAGAAAGCATCTTTTTCTTATACTTCAAGAACATCCAGTGTGGATACAGTTTTAGGATCCCTAAGGAATATGGAGAAAGAAATGAGAGTGAAATTCAATTTATTTCACATCTATTTTTCAGCAATAAACTATAAACTGTCATGACTGTTAAACAGAAATAAAAGAGCCAATCATCAAAAAAGTAGGAAATTTCCAAAGCAGGGGAAGTTCCTGTTCTCTGAAAAGTGTGATTGGTTAATCCCCATGTTGGTTACAGCCTCACCATTTTCACTCACCTCTGTGTCCCTTCATACATTTTTAACTTATTACTGAATTTCTAGGCTGAAGGGGGAAAAGAACTTTTTACAAAGCTGTATGTACTGTGTGGTCTATATGCGTTAGTGTTAATGCATATCTGGTTCTAAATACAGAGAGTTTGCTTAGCTAACATTCCACATAAATCATGTATGTAAATCATCAAAATATTGATTCCTCTAATGTAAATATTATGTATTTTTCAAGGCTTTTGTATTCATCTTATAAAGGGGAAGAGGAAGTTTATAACACAGACGGAAAAATCTTAATGACAATCTAGAAAAGCTTATTCCAGTTAAAAGGAATACAAGCAGTATTTCATTTTCATTTTGAATAGTAGACCACAAAATCTCTCACATATGAAACTAAAAAGATTTTCACCTGTGTGTGCCCCACAACTGAAATGATGGTGTAACTCAGATGAACAGAAGACAAGTTCATAAAATAAATGCTCCAGTATATGTTTTTTTCTGAAAGTTCTTGACTAAGGGAGAAAAAAACCATGCTCACTTCTCTTCCTCCTACATGTTATTTGTCTTGGTAGTATAGCTGTCTCTTTAACCTCTTCTACTTTCAAGGTTTTTTTATGAGGTCCCTCCTACTTAACTCTTATGGGTCACAAGATTGCAGATCTTATAATATTGGTAAATTTTAAAACGTATTTTATTGGAGATGAGAAGGAATGTAAAAAATTAAGTTGTCTTCTTCCATTTTACTGCTAAGAAAGCAGAATTCTTAAGAGCACAAGTGGGGTAATGTAATTGGAGAATCTCTTCAGTTGTTGAATTTTGGAATTCGCCAGTGGTCCCAAAAAGGATCTGATTAAACTCCCCTCATGAATAAGCACCAAGGTCAGCTTTCTACCTCTAGGAAAGATAGCTTGTCTAGCCTACAGAATTTTGACAACAGTATTAACTAATTCTAGAATTAAAATTCTATGCAAGGAATAAAAATGCCTGCAGGCCCAGAAAACTGCAAACCAGAAAGGAATGTTGTGATCATTATCTTCTGTCCCCTAATGATCTTTCTTTTAACTTCTGTGGGTATTCTTCCCTTTATGGGGGAGAGTGGGCAGAGTGGGGGGAACCTTAAAAGAAAAAGCTTAGCAATAAACCCAGAACTCATATTTGGGTAGAGGTGGGAGGCAACCACATATAAACTGTTTTGTCAGTGATAACACCAGAAATGTTTTTTGTTTTTTTTTTTTTTTTTTTTTTGTGATACTTGAAAGCATGAAAAATTTAATTTGTGATGGAAGCAGAAGGTTTCAAGGTTAAATCTAATCTTTGATCCAAGAATTCTGCAATGTATTTGGTCTCCAAATTAGGGTGCAAATATTAAATAGATTTCTGCACCCTAACTGTGCTAAATAGGATGAAGAGTTCAAATCCCTGTCAAGAGTTCTGCTGAACATTGTAATTTTGTAGGTGGAAGTTATTTCAAATCTTGCACTTCATGTGTCAAAAGTTTTAGCCATTGAAAAGAATTCTTAATGATTTTATTCAGAAGTTATTTTTGGATTTTATGTATTCTAACCTTCACCCCATAATGAAGGACTTAACTGAAAATAGTTAGAAAGTAACATTGATAGTACTTTTGTTAACTGTAATAAATTATTTTATAGAGTGAAAACATGAATGTTTGGATTCGAGCAACACAGGGCACATGAAGAATGAGGGTTTTCACAGTTTTCTCAGCTCCTGTGTGGGTCCTTCCCAGGGACCACAGTTCCTGCCAGAAAACTTGTTTCTGTGCAGGCTCTTCACAAGCAAGAGCTCCCTTCAAGGCACATCCACCTGCTCCAGCATGGCATCCTCCACAGGCTGCATAGGAACAGCTTGCTTCACCATGGTCTTCACAGGCATTAGGGGAATTTCTGAGCTAGTGCCTGGAGGTTCTTCTTGCCCTCCTTCTCTGATCTAGGCGTTATCAGGATTTTTCTCATTCCTATTCCTCAAAACTGCCATACAGAGGTTTTTATCCATTCTTAAATGTACTATCCCAGAGATACCATCATCTTGGCTTCTGGGACCAGTTTTGGCCAGTGGTGGGTCCATTTTGGACCCAGCTGGACCTGTTCATTTCCTGCATAAGGCAGCCCCTGGCCACTTCTCACAGAGGCAACTCCTGCCAATCCCCCACTGACAAAACCCTGTCACCTTCAGCCAGTACAAATAGTCTCCAGAAAGATGCTGATTTTACTTCTTGTTCAGATCAGTGACTGCTGTGAAATTGAAGGTAGAATACTTGCAATGGTGGTCAGCATTGCAGTGTGATCCTGAAATTTATTCACACTATAGCCAGCAGCAGTGGACTGCTATTCTTTGAGGTAAATGGAGCTGAGAATTCAGAAAGTTTTTATTAACAAACTGCCACAAAACCAACGAAGTGTAGATTATCAGGAAGTTCTGAAAATGAAAGTAGCTAAACACTGTCAGCCAAAAAAGCAAAGCCATTTCACTCATAAAATAAGTTTGAGACTGCATTAGAATTGCAACTCTGTGAATGGTTAGCTCACTGGTGTAATAGTTCTGTAGTAAAGACCTAGTCAGTGTAAGCAAATATATTCAGTAGAACTACAGGAACTTCACAGGAATGGGGAACTGTTTCCTCTGCAGAAACAGCTGAGCAAGGAGAACAACAACTGAGTAGGTGTATCTTACTTGTGTTGGAATCTTTTGATTAGTTTTCACTGAAGAAGAGAAACCATTGTTGAATGAAGAAGCAAGCTTGACACTTTGCTTCTGTGATAGTGAGCTGAGGTTCCCCTGGGTTTTGAACTCAATAGGAATTAGAAAGTCATAGCAGCATGGAGACCACAATATCTGTGATCAGCTGAATGGCAGCTTGTCATTCCTCAAATTAACATCTCCCTTTTCTTTGAAGCTCATGCGGAAATATGCTCAAAAAGCATTGCTTTTAACAGAAATAAAACACTGACAGTAAATTAGAATTCAGCAAATGCAGGAACTGTTGCCTTTGCAACATATAATCAATTAGCTGATGGACATGTTGCATCTGTCTTGGGCAACTTCTTCTAATTCCCATTATATCCAGAATGATAGAATGATACTAACCTGTTCTTATTTTTTTGTCAGCACAACTAATGTGCATGAAATACATTGTGCAATTTTTACGCCTTTAGACTCACAAAGACAAATACATATGTGCATCAGAAACAGATAAGAAGTATTAATATGTGTTTCTGTGTACATGTCCACATGCAAAGTACCACTCTAGCTACACATAAATGTACTCCCCACAGCATATCAAACAGAATGCAAGAAGAGAAGTAGGAATGCTTTGTGGTCTTATTGTTAGAAATAATTTTTTCTCACTTGAACACACTCTACTATTTGTTTGCTCTGCATCAAAAAAAAAAAAAAAGACCTACCTGTCTCACATAGTACTTAGTGTCCTTTGGGTGCTGTAAAAATACAATTTGCTGGTTCACTGAGAGTGAATTCAGACCAAACCATGCTGAAATACCAATCAAAAGTAGTGCTTTCAAACCAAACCAACACTTCATGACCAGAATTGTCATTTCTGAGATCTCCCTATTTAGAAGACCCTCCACTGAGATCCTCAGAAGACAAGTACTCTATTAGACATGTGCAAAAAAATTCATGCCAGAAATGATAAGCTGCCAGTGCCAGTGACCTGTACAAAAGATAAGACTCAAATGATGTCTGAAGAAATAAACATGGTTGAGGGAATAAACAGTCTACAAGGTTATGTAAGTTACAGGATAGACCCTGTGTTTGTGAATTGAGAATAAAAACAAAAAATGTTCTCCTAATGTGTAGATTAAAAATTACTATACCTTCTTGTCAGAGGTTCAAAAGCATATCTTGTGAAATGGCATTTAGAAAAGTTGACACTCTTTGATAAGAGATATTACAGTATCTTTGGAGACTTTCGAACTATTGAATGAATAAATGAAATCAGAAAAACAACAATTAATTCATATGAGTGTGTGCAGCACAACTATTTTATCAAAGTGAAAGAGGGAAGCCAATATAGAGAATGGGACATTCTAAAGCCACTCAATAGTCTAGCTAGCCCTGCACTACAATATATAAAAATGAGTCCATTTATCAGTGTCGCACCTCCATTTATGCAATGTTTTGGGTTTCTGCAGTACTATATTTCATATCACTAAATGCTCATTCTGACCAAGGGAAGGAAGAATGAACACAAAACTAACCCTTGAGAAAGACTTCTAGAAAATCAGAAATTTGACTGCATAAGTAAGATTCTTTTTCTTAAGTCTCTAAGAGAATTAAGCTTCCAGATTATTTTAATATGGACCAATCTGAAAAGCAAGGTTTATGTCCTAGGAAATGTACAGATGTTTTGCTTAAGCATATATATTTCTTAGGTTTTGACTCTGTGGATCAGGTAAGATTAATAAGAGAAAACACGGTTCCAGTTATTTTTAATGATTTTTTTTTATTTATATAAAGTATTACTAGATACAATATGAAAAATATTCATTATCAAGATTTTTTTATGAATAGACATCGAAAAGACATGAACATCTCTAATTGAGACATTATTTCTGCTTAATTAACTGTCATCAACTTAGTATAATATTTCTTTGCATTAATATTTCTGCCTTATTACATGGTGTAAAAGAGCAGCAGGGTAAAATGCTCCACTTTGGAATACTATGCTGTATGGAAAATAAAACTAAAATCCATACAAAGGTCTCTTAATTCTGTTTTCATATTATCCTCATAATTTTTGTTATGAAAATGCATGGAAGACCCAATGAGGATGGTGTCCCAATAAACAGTATCTTTACAAAAGAAATTTAACTTGTAGAAACAACAGTAAACAGCACAACTTTAGCGCATTGTTGGCTTTATGTTTAACATGAGTAAAGCCTGCCTGTATGGATCCAATTCATGTTATCTTTGACTTCCATTGCTTCACTAGGAGTTTTACAATCTCAGCTTTTGCTTTTAACCCCACCCAAAATTCATAAGAACATTATTTCCACAGTATGCAGTAGGAAATTCCTGCTTACATAGAAATGCTTCACAAGGAAAATGCAAAGTGTTTGTGAACTGTTTGGAATTTTTTAAACATTCGCATATTCTATTTACTCAGCTACTGCTTTGCATTTGGTATGGAAAACACGAACTTTTGCTACCTCCTTTTTCCAGATCCTTTTGGTAAGTTTATAACTATTCTCACCAAGAATTTTGTTCATGTGTGTACAAGATAAAGCTACACATTTGGTTGGCTGATGTCAGTCTTGCCCTTTATCTTCAGTGTGATCGCTTTTGCTGTGTAACACCTCTGACACATCCGCTTGGTATTCAGAAATTTTGCTCAATATATTATTAAAGCGGTAATAAAAAGATAGATTAATTTAGTCATTGTACTACTGTCAGCAAAATCCTTCACCACTTTCTTTGTTAGAATGTGATGGTTTAATTTACATATTAAAACCAGTTTAAAATAGAATTAATAATCATAAATAATACTCAGGCATAAGGTTAAAGACTTGATTAACTTTTACAAGCAGAATGGGACATTTTAACTGAAGAACTTTTTATGTAGGTGCAAGGAAGATAACGTACGTCTCCTTATATTTTCTTTTCTGTCCTGCCCTCCTTGCCCCTCCAGCCTTGGAGTGGCTAGCATAGGTTTTGTGATAGTTCCTCAAAGTATCAGTTAAAGTGAAAATCTGGAATGGGCAGGTTTTCTTACTGACACTAAAGGTGAGATTTTTCAGAAGCACTCAACCTTGATTAATCTCTGCTCTCACGGATGTCAGTGGTAAAACGAGGTCAGTGGAGTAATTATTTCACAGCTGAATGCTTATAGTAGATGAGAGTTGTCTTCTTTTTTTTTCNTTTCTTTTCTTTTCTTTTTTTTTTTTTTTTTTTATGTTATTTCAGGCTCCCTAGGATTCCTACAGTTTCAAATCTGTCCATTTTATGCCTCTGAATTATAGAGCCCCAGAGGGGCCAGTATCTATAAAATGTGCAAGGTTATCCACATGGAGGTTCTTCTCCTTTCTGCTTGGGTGTTTTCATGGTTTTTTTGGTGGTGTGTGCTTTTCTTTTTATTTGTTTCTTTGGTTTTGGTTCAGGTTTTTTGGTGGAGGTGTCTCTGAGGAAAAAGATTATATAAGCCAGTGTAATTCACAATGCTGTACACAAAGTGACACTGAAAGACAAAGGAGAAACCAAAGAATCATAACCTTGAAACTACATTTCACATTTATAGCAAAAAATATACCGGTTCTGTGGATAAAATTTCAAGAGATGCAGAGAAAAAAATGAATACATTTTTTTCCCAAATGAAAATATTTGACAAAAGAAAAATTAAACATGTGCATTGCGTGTGGAGAAAGGAATGATGAAGGTCAAAGGGCAATTTACTTGAACGGTGACCTTACTTGCCAAATTTCACTTTTCAGACTAACAGATGATAAATCATAGAACATAGTAAAAAAAAAATCAAAAATAATAACCTCATAAAATTAATGCTTTAAGAGGAAAGAAGCTCAAATGGCATGAACGACAGGACTGAACCACTCAAAATGTTTAACCCTCACAAGATCTAGTATCCTTCCCACTGCTATGAAGTCTGATAAGTTCTATTAACATATAAGAAGCCAGAAATGCTTTTCACCACAGTTACTATAGAAATCCGTAAGAACTAAAGAAGAGGAACTATAAGATGCCGTTTTTTCATTGTTGTTCACATTTATTTTAGTATTTCATAATGGAATGAATAATGTGAGACTATCCCCCACACAGACTTGTCCAAAGTAGAGTTTTATATGAGTCACTGTATTAGGACCCAAGCAGCATCCCTGTTCCCAGGCTGAGACTTTGTGGAAGGCAAAGTCGTAGTTCCACTGAAATGTTATGATGTGTAGCAGTGAAACGGAAAGAAGACAGTGTGTACATAGGTCTGCTTTAACAATTAATATCTTTTGCATGTTTTTGTAAATAATCCTTATCAGGAACAGGGACAAGGGGACTAAGTGCGCCATTAGCAAGTTTGCTGACACCAAGCTCTGTGGTGCAGCTGACACTGTGGAGAGGCACCTTGTGAGGCTTGAGAGATGGACCCGTGTGAACCTCATAAAGTCAACAAGACCAAATACAAGGTCCTGCACCTGGATCATGGCAATCCCAAGCAAAAATACAGGCTGGATGGAGAATGCATTGAGAGTAGCCCAGAGGAGAATGGCTTATAAGTGTTGGCAGACAAGAATAACCTGCCCTGGCAACGCGTGCTTGCAGCCCACAAAACCGATTGTATCCTGGGCTGCATCAAAATCAGCATAGCCAGGAGGTGGACAGAGGTTATTCTGCCCCTCTGCTCTGGTGAGACTGCCACTTGTGTTTGGCTCTGGAGCCCTAAACAGAAGAAGGACGTGGGCTTTCTGGAGTTAGTCCAGAGGAGGCCATGAAGATGGTCAGAGGGCTGAAACACCTCTCCTACAAAGACAGATTGACAGAGCTGAGGTTGTTCAGCCTGAAGAAGAGAATGTTCCAGGGAGATCTGAGAGCAGCCTTTCAGTCCCTAGAAGAGAGCTGAAGAGGGACTGCTCCGATAGGACAGGGGATAATGGCCTTAAACTGGAAGAAAGGAGATTTATATCCAATTAGGCTTCTTAGCTATGCTATTATTAGATATAAAGAACTTCTTCACTATGTGAGTGAGGCGGCAGTAGAATGGGTTGTCCAGACAAGTTGTGGATGCCCCATCCCTGGAAACATGCAGGGCCAGGTTGAAGTGAGCTTTAAACAAGCTGGTCTAGTGGCCGGTGTATCTGTCCATGGCAGAGGACTTGGAACCGGATGATCCTTAAGATCTCCTCTAACCGAAACCATGATTCTATGAAATATAACTTAGTTTAGGCATTTTGAGAGCTTTTGTTAAAAAAAAGTAGACATAATAACATACAAATTTCTGAAGCTCTTGATACTTCATGTCTATAAAATTTTACCCTGTTCCAGGAAGGACAGTATGCAGATAATGCAGCTAGTATCAAGAAAGAAGCTCTGGAGAGAAAAGGTCATGAGACAGATCCATAAGTTAGAATCACAGTTACTTTTACAATGGTAGATTTAAGAGAGGTCTTGTTCTAAACATTCCTGACCCAAAGAACTGAGACATGATAAGTCTTTGTTGGAATCTGTCTCACAGAAAGTAGATTTGGAGGAAAAAGGAATTAAATGGGAATGAAAAAGGCCTGTGTTCACTGGTAAATGAAGAAGCAGAGTATAAAGTTGTGTGGGGTGTATAAGAACAGATCGTTTTCTGAACCTCTCTCCCATCCTGTGTCAGGGTCACTAGCTGTGCAGTAAGGGCCTCATTAACAGTCAGCTATCCCATATGGAAAAGGTCTTCCCAAGCATCCTCTCTCAACCTATGGGCCACTGATGTTAAATGAGCTCCTGAATGCACTCCAACTTGCAATTAGGCAATCAAGACACTTGATCATCATGGCAGGGAAACAGAAGCCTGCGAAATTCCAGGAATCCTACATATCCCTGGATAGGGAAGGACTGGCAGTGTAGACACCATTAGCCACAATGTAAATGGACTGCCTATCGCAGTTCTTTTATCTAGAACAGGAGGAAGCTGTTCTATCTCAATGACAGACACCCTGATTAAAAAAATACAGTCATCATGGACTAGATTGCTGTCCATAGGTCTGTCTTAGAAGTTAAGCATAGATAGGCTCTGTCTCTTAGCTGGATCTTAAAATGGCACTGAAGAATCCATACCATATATTTTCAAAAATTCGAAACTAGCGTAAGAGTGTAGATGGTCTGAATAATGAGACTGAATACCTGACTGCAGCATAAATTGACTTATTTAGCCTGGATTGACTCCTATTTGACCAACTAGGAGGTGATTTTCTGGCACTGTGGAGTAAGTCCTGATAAGCAGGCCTTCTCCCAGGTCTGGAGAATAATATCAGTGTAATAGCAGAGCCTATTAGCATAGTTACAAAGCGAACTAAACTGAAGAGGTGTAACGGGATAGAGATCTTCCCATTACCACACCCCTGCCGATATAACATATTCTCAACAATCATGAGTCTATAACAGAGTGAGTACTTATTTATATAAATTCTGAATGGAAAAATAAAGTAATGAAAAAGCTCAAAGGACAGAGCATTTTGGTAGTATAAAGGATATAAACATATATGGAGAAGATTTAAACTGCAGTTTATTCCATGTGTGAAGCAGGTATGTGCCACAAAAAAAAGTAAAATGCAACAGATAATATCATATCTCACAATAGCTAACCCTGAAACACTCGATGTATTTAACAGTTTCTAGTCAACTCAAGCAGATGAACCTAAACTGCAAAAGCACGTTACAAAAATTAGAACACCACTGCACTACATTAGAAAATGAAATGCGCACAAGAGAAACTATTTTATCAGAAGGAAGGTGATAACATCAGAATGTTTGTGACTGATCTAAAGCTGAAGAGCAACAAGGGAATGAACAGAGGGAAGGAGAGAGGAAAGAAGACTGCTTGAGTGTCTGATAAGAGATGAAATTGCATCAGGGATGAGAGGAGGGAGTAAAACTCAAGAGAATCTAAAAGTTCACAGTGAAAGATACTCAAAGGTGACAATATACTAGATCTTACTAGACAAGGAAATCACCAATTCCAGGCTGAAGTTCTGCTATTTACAATAAATGCTTGAAAAATATTATAAATTATAACAATTTTGCATTTTTATTAATTGTTTTTAACCAATATATTTGGCAGTATAAACAAATGAAGAAAACATCCAATATGGATTTATTAACTCACCTTTATTTTTTATTTCCTAAGATTAAAATCTTTTTTTGCTATTAACATTTTTTTCTCTCATTGTTCAGAGACATGAGTGACAATGATTATTTTTTCTTGTTTTGGAGTAGAGCTTCTTTTTCTTAGAGCAAAAATGGAAGATCAGAAACAATATTATTAAGGAAACAAGTACTGAAGAAGTTTTTTTATATTTATTTTTTTAATAATTTAATACAATCATCCTACATAAGGGAAGAGCTCATTTCTTAATCTCATTGAAATCAGTGAGAAGTCATTTCTTAAATGAAATTTGGGCAGATTTGAAAATCTATTCTTGCATCAAAGGAAACTTTTACTGGACTCTTTAAGAAGTCACTTGCATCAAATTCTTGTTATGTTAATGGCAGTTAGCTATTTAAACGATTTGGAATGATACATAAGGCAAAAATGTTTGTAACTTATTACTTAAATATAGCTAAGAATTCAAACCACAAACTGTTGAAAACATGATATAAAAAGTTCTGTACTGCTGTACTTGAGTCAAAAAAGGAAGTTCAGATATTTTTGATTCTGTATTATAGTACAAAACTAATAAGGACCTGGAAAAACATCTAATACATATGAAATTTCATAAATGTCTACAAGAAGCCAGTCAATGCGCCTCTATCATAGAGCTTGGCTATGTCATCCATGGATGGGTAGTAGCTTCCTGAGAACTTTTACAGAGGAAGGTTTCAGATTCTTACCAGATGTTTTTAATTAGTGAAGATGCTCACTTTAGTTGCATTGTTTCATTTTTATTCCATATAATAGTATTATTGAATTTTGAAGAAATTGAATTAGAAGAACAAAAAAGGCTCAAAAAAGCAACTTGCATCTGAGGTGAAACCTATGTCTAATGGGTAAAAACATTTCATGATCTAAACACAATTATTTGCTTGGATACCACAGCTGAGATGAATGAGTAAATGAATTTTGTGCGAAGCCCAAACAAGCTCAGGTGTGAGGTAGGTACTTGCCTAATTTAATACCACAGCATTTAGTTTTGGTTTATATGGCCAAAGGAAGAAGGCTGGACCTTTAAGTACATGACCTGTGAAAACCTACTTGTTGTGAGATTCTGTATCTTTAGGATAACTCACAGACTTATTAATGACATAAATCCTGACACAGGATTTAGATTTAGACCTATAGTAAGTTCACCTGTGAATCTATTTTTACTGTAAGACGAATATAATCAATCAGAGATTAAAGTAGGAAAGAAATAGCTATTAAGCAGCCCATCGAATCGTTTTCTTACCTAGACATCAGTTTATAACTAGTGTCAGATGTAGAGCCACATAGCCATATAGCAAAAATGCCTGCCCCAAACTGTGTTCTGAGTCCTGGACCATAAAGCAAGTCTTGAAGATGCAAAACAAAGATATTGATCAGAAATGTCCTATGCCTGGAACTTCTTTAACCTCAGTTGTATACATTTGCACTCATGTCCGGGCCTTTAAGCTCATGCAATGTGAATGGAGCTGAGTTTCAGTGCTTGGCTCTGAAACTGGAAGTTTGAGTTGGACACATACAATACAAGCATTCAAAAGCTAAATTTAGAACCTTCTTTACTGTGGCAGTCTACAGGATAAGAGGGGAATGGATGAATGTGATTCGATAAGGGAAGGTAGACCAGAGAACAAACTGATAAATACTGTCTGTGAAAATGAAGGACCTCAATGCTGTTGAGTACACTGTTGAATACCCTGTAACATCTGTACTTTTTTAGAGTAATTATTTTAGAGGCAATGCAGAGTCATTGCATGGATTTCTCTTTTCTGCTACAACTATACACTGCAAGTTTTGTTTTTCAGTAGAATGTGAATAATTAGTTCTTTCTTAAAAATAAAGTAAAAATTTGTAAAAGTATATGGTGAGAGGAACTGATTTGTATAATTCAGTAAATAATTAGTATATAAAAATTTCTTTATAACACTCAGGAATACATTTTGCTTCATTTACATTTACATTCACATTCAAGACTGATTCTGTTGCCTAAAATGGAGGGGGAAAAAGGCTTTCAAACAATATTAGTACAGATAAAGTAGAGAGAAGTTCTTTAATGAAAGTGCTTTCAGGTGCCACGAGACATAAGTGCATACCCCAGAACACAAGTCTCACAATTTTATAGCTTTAACTTACTACCGTATCTAGTGGGTACATTCCACCTGAAAACTTGATGTGGTCTTATTTCTTCATTTAAATTACAGATCTCTTGTTATATATAGTTATTCCTGTCAGATTTCTGTGCCACACAAATGATGAATGTCTTAATATTGTTCCGTGTTCTCAATACAATATGAAGGAAAATAAGATAATTAATAGATTCTTCAGTTATTTCAGATAAATCTATTTATCTTACTGTAAGTGCTGTTATTCTGACTGCATTTCTTTCATCAAGGGACCAAACAGCTAGCTGTGAAAGTTGCAAATTCTAAGAAACACAATCCAAACAGTGTAGTTAATAGAGAAATTAAGTAAAAAACCATTTGAAATTAATTTTAAAATTTTTAAACTGAATTTTAAATACTGAGAATCTTTGGTAAAGAATACTTTTTCAGAAATGTCACCACCATTGATGGCCTCATGTAGCTTAAATTTAGACCTACTGTGATAGTTCCTTCAGTCTGTATGGCTAAAATGCTCATAATCTCTAGAAAACATATTCAATGTGAGGTTCACAGATGAGGAAAGTCTGTCTTTAGTTCACCTCTATGAACGTACATTTAGACCTGTTAGATCCATTACAGACTGACTCAGTGCATATTACTGGGAGGTAAAATCAAAAAAAAAAAAAAAAAAAAAAAAAAAAAAAAAAATAAAAACTGGAAAAAAAAAAATACAAAATNTAAAAGAATCTCATACTGGATAAAAAAAAGTTCACATATGTTAAAAATGTCTTGACTCTCAAACTTTGTGATGAGTAAGATTCTGTTTGTTGTCTTACACAGCAAATGCCATACTGCATTGTATATATGTGGACAGAAAAGAATAATTCAGATATTTTTTATTTTTGATGATCTTTTGATGCTGTTTGAGCATCTTCCTACAGACAGTACCTAGTGCTCTGGCCAAAATTTATTACCATAAATAAAAGAATATTTGGTAAGGTTCATGGCAAAAAAATAATTTTTGGGGGGAATAACAAACCTTCCTTCTTGCATAATGAGAAGAAATGTTCTCCAAGACTGCAGATTAACGGAATTTCCTTCAGTTTAAATTTACTAGCAGAGTACCTCTGAAACATTTCACATAGTAGGATTTGTCTTAACTTTCTTACTTAAAAATTTTGTTATAATGAGCATAAACATATGGAAAAATATATCTTCACTGCAACTTGAAGTAGCAATCTAATATGCATAACGATCACAAGTCAAGATACCATTTTTCAGTCATCCTTTTATGAATACTTCACAGTTTTTAAAACAAGAAAACCCCATAAGAAAGAAAGATTTGTTCTATTGATCAATTTGCATGTTAGAACCAATTTTATTTGAATTTGGTTATAGAATTGCTAACAATTTATCAGATATCTCATAGTGATCAGAACTTTCTAGAGTGTAGGAAGAGCATTGCAGACAATGCTGTTTGAGAAACAGTTCAATATGGTGGTAAGTATGTTAAAAATCAGTATAATGCATCTGAGGGGTTTTTAAATTAATTCAAGCAGGTGAAATTATAGCCTAGTGTTCCCCCAAACAGAGGGAATAAATGAACCAAATGAAATCAAACAAACAAGTCCACAAACAAACAGAAAAAAAAACCCAAAACAAAACCTGTTTACGTTTGGTTGTCTTCATATGAATTATAGAATCATAGAATAGCTTGGGTTGGAAGGGACCTTTAAAGGTCCTCTAGTGCATCTCCTCGTGCAATGAGCTTCTTCAACCTGATCAGATTACTCAGAGCCTCAAACTTGAGCCTGAGCTTCAATGTTTCCAGAGATGGGGCATCTATCAGCTCTCTGAGCACCTGATTCACTGCTTCACCACGTTTATCGTAAAAAATGTCTTCCTTATATTTAATCTGAAACTCCCCTTTTTTTAGTTAAAAACCATTACCCCTCATCCTATTACTAGAGGTCCTACTAAAAAATCTGTCCCCTCCTTTCTTATAATTCCACTTTAAGTATTGAAAGGTCTTCCTGGAGCCTTCTCTTCTTCAGGCTGAACAACCCCAGCTTTCCCAGTCTTTCTTGATGATAATAATTTTTGGGGCCCTTCTCTGGAGCTGCTCCAACAGGCCCATGCCTTTCTTTTACTAAGGATTTCAGAGCTTATTCCACTTAATCGTAGCTGAAGAGATCATCATGAGATATTTAACATCCTCAGTTATAACAATCAGAGATATATTTTATATAATGTAATTGTTGTACCATTATACATCTTCTTTGATTCCTTGGTCTTTTCATCTTAACCAGTAGCAATGTTTTCTTAAAAGATACCATTTTAAAGGATAGGTTTGGATATTGGGAAGGGGATGTCTTATGTTTGAATTGCTCATATTTAGCAATGAAAACAAAATTATAAGGAAAGGTATGGCACTAACTTTATAGAATTATATAGAAAGAAACCTCTTTCTATTTTCACAAAGTAGATGTAGAACTGTTGGAAAAATCACTAAATAAGCAATTTCTTGATGCTAAGTGAGACTATTCTTTCTGATTTCATTGTGCACAAAACAGCGTGGGATTCTAGATATTTGTGATGTGTTTGTACCATCTACATATTTAGGATAATACTTTAATGTTCTGTAATTGACATGAATCGTTCCATAGTTTATAGAGATTACATTTATTTTTTTATACTAATTTAGCAAATGAAATATTTATGTTAACTGGTCCAAACATAAAATAGCTATGGAGTGTAATTCAGATTTCTGTCTCCTGGTATATTCATTATACTGAGGAAATACTTTCAAGTAAAGTGATCTTTAGTGTATCAGTAAGAAATATTAAAAGATCCAGTAACTGGACCTGAAGCATGATGATTTTCCAAAAAAAAAGATGTTCTTTATAAATGTTACTGGAGCAATAAATTACTGAAACCATTACAGAAATAGGTGTGTATAGTCAGAAATGTACCATGAGCTAAAGCCTATACACAAAGCATGTGACCAGAAAGATTACTCAGAAGGCAAGATCTGCTAGCAATAAAAAGCCACTTCAAATTCCTAGATAGTGGCTAATAATTATTGCCATTCTTGCAGAAGCCCTTCTGTCACAGTAGTAAAGCCAGCCTTTATATTATTCTTTTAGGCTTTTTAGAAAACATACACACAAAAAAAAGCTAATTTAAATTAGAAAAATGAAATCTGGAAAATGAATACATAACTGAAACATGTTTGAACAAATTAAAATAATGCGGGAAAAAAAAACATTTTAAGTCCTCTGTGTAGGAAAATATGAATATATGAGACATAGAGGTGGTTTGTAAGCTAAGTGAATAATGAATATGAACGGGAACAAATGGGGTTGCCAAAACAAGTTATCATTTACCAGTCTGTTTGTGTACCATTGTGTATGAGAGGCAGATAGGCACCAAGAGAATGTGACTAGCATATTTTAAAATTTCCATCTTCTGAAGTCTGACAAAATGAGAAGAAATTGTGTATTAGGAATAACCATCTTTCAGTATTTGCTATGTATTTTAGCAAGATACAGGACTCTAGGAGGATAGGGAGTAAGATATAGAAAGGTTTTAGGTCTTTTTAAATACATCCTCCCACCCTATATATTACTTGGGCATGTGTTTGACTGGGAGCATAGGACAACAAATACAGCTGTTCTAAGTATCTCTGAGCTGTAAGCAGCACAAGAAAGAAAACCATAAAATAAAAGCAGATCTCAGTGCCTTAAATTGTGTTATGGAAGGTACTGACTCTCCAAACAATCTGTAGTTCTATGGCCAAACTGTAATTTAAAATTACCATTTCCTGCCCTGTTGATGGTCTCTTCCTTCATCTCTCCTTTGTACCCCTGAGTGTCATAATGAATAAATGCAGTGCAAGTTTACAATATTGTTTATAAGACTTTATGATCAATTAAGATGTTGCCACTATAATTGTAAACTGGCCAGCTGTCTAAGCTGCTGTTATAAGCTAATGTCTGAGATTGCTTTTCATTTTAGACCTAGTAAAACATCCTTTTTTATCCTGAAATTTTTTGTTCTTTGCCAGAAGATATAGTTTAATCAAACACACAAGAACATATGTAAAAAATATATAGTTGTTGCACAAATGTTTCTGTCTTTGAAGTGCAAGAGCACTTGATTTATCTGTAAAATCATGTACATAGCTACTTTTAAAAAATATCTCAAATTTCAACTCAAACTGAAGTTGGTGTGAACACTAATGATATACATTAACTCATTATGTAATGATGGTACAAAGGAAAGTCGAAGAAAGTTAAGGTATAAATGTAAATTGTTCTCACACTACAAAAATATGGAAGATTGATCTGTTGATTAAGCTGAGGAAACCATTCAAGCAGCAATTCTTCCATTATAGAGAATAGGAAGGAATAATATATGCTTCATTGAGCAGTCTAGGCCCCGGTTAAATTTCAAAGTCATTTGTCGCTTCTCCAAATCAGACATGTGTTCACCCTGCCAAGAATATTACTTAGATGAAAAGTACTCAAGGACTTGTGAATCATCCTTTTTTCACTAGTGTTGCTAACATCACTCACAATACACTTTCTTGTGAACTTTCCCTCTATAAGAGCTTGTGTTCTTCAGATAGGTTATAAATATTGGATCAAATACAGCTCCAGCATAAATATGAAGCACCATCTGAAAATGAATGAACAGTTGTCAAATAATATTTTAATTGACATAATAAAAGGCTAAATTAATAGTTGATAATGATACAATTGATATAATAATTGATTAAATAGAAACAATATGTTTAATTTATTTAATATGATAAGTTGTGATTCATAAAACAGTTCTTTAAATGTAAAATGATTTTTAAAATTAATTTTTCCTGGAACTGACGCATGATATAAAATTCACATTAATAAACCATAGAATCATAGAACCATAGAATATGCTGAATTAGAAAGGACTCATCAGGATCAACAAGTCCAACTCCTGGCCTCTTGCAGGACACCCCAAGAGTCACACCATGTGTCTGAGAGCATTATCCAAATGCTTCTTGGACTCAGACATGCTTGGTGTTGAGACTACTTCCTTGGAAAGCCTGTTCCAGCTCCCAACCACCCTCTAAATGTGAAACCTTTTCCTCAAATCCGGTTTAAACCTCCCTGCTAGTACCTGCCCCTGCATTTCCCCTTGTGAGGATGTTGAAGACTGCAATGAGGTCTCCCCTCAGTCTCCGCTTTTCCAGGCTGAACAAACCAAGTGACCTCAGTTGCTCCTTCCACCATCCCTGTGGCCCTCCTGAACACTCTCTAATAGCTTCATGTCTTTTTTTTTTTATTTTGGTGCCCAAAACCACACACAGGACTCGAGGTAAGGGTGTACCAGTGCAAAGCACAACAGGACAATCAGCATCCTCGACTGGCTGGTGATGCTGTGTCTGATGCTCCCCAGGACACGGTTGGCCCTCCTGGCTGCCAGGGCACTGCTGACTCATGTTCAACTTGCTGTTGACCAAGATCCCTGGATTCCTTTCCACAGTGTTGCTCTCCAATTTCTCATTCCCCAGTCTACACTCAATCAAGGTTGCCCCATCCCAGGTGCAGAAGAAGATAAGCAGAGTGATAATAAAGAGAAGCAGAAATAACATTTTAAAAGGTGAATTTCATTGCATTATTGAAAAGCCAAGGAGCTGCTATAAAGATCAGTAAAACAAAGCAAGCATATTAGGAATACACTGAGGAAATACTATGTAGGTTTAATCTGGGATTCCTGGTAAACAAGAAGCAGTCCAAATTAAGAAATTAGATTATGTTTTCTCCAATCTTCTCTTCATCAATACAAAGAGATGCTAGCAAGACATTGTACATGCTAACAAGAAACCAGAATTATCAGATAATCCAGTTACTTAAAGGTGAAAGAGAGAAGGAAGGAGTAAGAAAAAGACAGTAAGGAGAACAAGGGAGGAATGGGAAAGAGAGAATCAATGTCTACAAAAACCTTTCTGTTGTGGTTTTAAAAATTATTTAAGGCCCATGCGTTCCTGCAGATGCAACACAAGTCTTCTATTAAATGAAATACAAAATTACATAAGCCCAAATTCAGAGGAATGTAAAAAGAACCTGAGTGATTTTTTAAAACTTCCTACTTTGAGGATTGATATCAATTATTGACAGGAAAACTTCAGATGAGCAGAAATGTCAGTTCAGATGAGAATTATAGAAAAAGAATTCTTTTATCTTCTACTGAACCCTTTGGTTTACAAAGTTAGGCAGGAAATTTCTTAAAAAGAGCTCTTTCTGCAAAATTTTTCTGTTTATTTTTACCATGCTGGAGAGAAATATGAAGAAAACATCATTTTATGAAACTGAGCTAATCGAGTTTATGGTAGAGATAAAAAGTACCATAGAAATCAAAAGACTAATTTGATAAAAATTTCTGTAGCCGTCCCCTTTAACTTGTAAAAGTAGAAACAGATATTTGCTGTTAAGTAGTTTTCTAAATCTTATGTAATAATTGTTGTAAATAGAAGAAAAGAATGTGTATTTTTATATGAAATATTCCAAACTTAATATTGTACCTACTAATCAGAATTCAAACAGCCAAACAGTAAAATAAGAGTCTTGGGAGTCAAGTACTGAGTAGTCTATAAGTCTGAATTGAATAATGGGGAGGTCAACAGGTCTGAGAGTTGGGTACTGCAGGGACCAAGGAGTTCAAGACAGTTCCTGAAGAGACCATGGGGCCTGAGGGTCAGCTACTGATTTGGTTATAGGTGAGGACCAGCTACTATGGAGACACAATTTCATGTATGTCTTTGGAAGCAACTGGAGATCTAAGGGACATCTACTGAGTGGACAGTCAGTCTGAGACCCGTTACTGTTGGGTTCCATGGCTTATACGTAGGTCTGAGTGCCAGCAGGAAGAATGGGGCTATGGCCTTGGATATAGCTATGCCCAGCTGACAGCAACCAGGAAGACTGAGAATCTGAGTCCAGCTTCTGGATAAATACATCATGAGGTGGGTGAGCAATTGGCTCCCTCATCAAGCTCAGAGGGTAATAGTGAATGGGGTAACATCAGATTAGTGACCTGTCACTCCTGGGGTAATACAGGGCTCCACCTTACATCTTGTACTCTTCAACATCTTCTTAAATTACTTGGATGCAGGACTGGAAGGGATACTAAGCAAGTTTACAGATGACTCAAAACTGGAAATAGCTGTGGACTCCCTCCAAGGCAGGGAAGCACTGCAGAGAGACTTTGACAAATTAGAGGACTGGGCAGTCATCAACCCTATGAAGTTTAACAGGGCAAGTGCCGGATTCTGTATCTGGCTGTTCGTACAGACTGGGGAATGGAACGCTGGAATGCAGTGCCGTGAGAAGGGACCTGGAGATCCTGGTCGATGGCAAGCTGAATATGAGTCAGCAGTGCCCTGGCAGCCAGGAGGGTCAAGTTTAGTGTAAGTGTCTTTTCCTCTGAGAACTCAAACCAGTAGATATAAAGAATCTTAAAGTCTAGTTATTAATTATCTTATACAGGTCCTATGCCCCTATTCATTAATAACCACTATATTAGGACAATATATTTCCACATGGCAAGATTATATGTCACGTATTAATCCCATAAATATATGCCCTGAAAAAGGGGTTTGGGTTTGTCTTAGTGTTCAGGAGTTTATGTGCAACATTCATCTGCAAATATCATCATTACGTTACCAACTTCAACAGTTGTCCAGATACACAAAGCAACTATTCATGCCTCATCTCAATTTACTTCTCTTTTGAGCGTATGATATTATGGACAGTCTTTTTATCATTGTTCTATATACATTTGAACTTTCTGTAGATTTGAACCTTGACTCTAAAACAGGAAGAATAAAATATGTATCATCTATGTATATTCTGGTGTTTTTGAAATAGTACAATTATTCAATATGCCAATAAGCATTACAGAATACAGACAGTAATTTTAAAATACCTTTTAGTTATAAAGTAACATTCAAATAGAACAGATAATAGTAAACACTATTGTTGGGGTACAAGTCATTGACATTTAGGGCTCCAATAAGCAGATGGAATATTATGCATAGATTATGGTAAAGATCAAGGAAGAGATTTAGATAATTCGTTTAAAATATAGATCACTCAGATTTTAATCACAGTGATCATTTATTTGACCATGTAAGCCTAAGAAGAACAGGTTTAATTAAACCAAAGGACAGCTGCATATGTGAATATCTGGGTGAAAAGCATCTAGAAGTAGTTAAGTAAAGAGGACCAGAATTTTTGTTTCACAAACCAAACTTCGGGGTTTTTTGAAGCAAAAAGCAAAGTTTGATTATCAGAGTTTTGATGCAACGAAAAAATCTTAGAAATTATCTTTTCTCCTTCAAATGACAAAATCAACATTATTTCATCTAGAAAGAGTGTAGTAACATTTTGCAGATGCACTGTATTCACCTTTGGTGTTATTTAAATATCACCATTAGTAATACCCTTTGTCCTTTAGGTATTTATTCTCCATATTAAACTAGAAAGAAAAAATAGAGTAGTCCAATCTCTGACACAGCAAGAAAAAAGGATCAGACAATATTATCAGCACATATGTCATTAATTTAACATCCTCAGTTATAACAATCAGAGATATATTTTATACAATGTAATTGTTGTACCATTATATTTTAATTATTAGTGAAAAAAATTATTAGGACGGTTTTTCCTCTTAATGAACGCAGGGAAAATATACTTGCTTTCCATCAAGATGTATTTCATGCAGTATTCCTGTCTGATAGGTATTGAGGAAGAACCTTTTGTTACCCTCTGGCAGTGCTTCATTCATATGCAGGGAGAAGCATAGACTGCTCTTGAAGTAGTTATCTTCTGAATCCCAATGGAATGGGTTCAGCAACAGTAAAGCTCATGCTTCACTTAACTGTCTGTGCTTAACTGAAATGAAACCTGCTGCTTAAGAAAGTACAGCCTAAATCTATTGCTTTCTCAGTTGCCTGCATTTGAACATTGTGAATGTTGGGCAAGTCTGTGCTAAGAAACAGCTATGGACGTAGAAGAGTTATAAGAGTCGAGGGATCATAATTTTGTAAAAAATGGGCTATACCATTGCTTGTTGGATTTTCTTTTTTAAATCAGAATCCTCAAAGGTATGTCTTTGCTGTTCTGGAAGAGTGTAGTAATGCCCTGTCTGCTTTACATCCATAAGGATGCTGTGCTGGTACTGAGAGAATAGGCAGGGCCTGCCTGTAGAAAAGCATGCAAAGAAAAAACTACAGCAGCTGAGTGTATTTTGGGTTTTAAATCTGTGTCAAATTAAGATATAATTTTAAATAACATAGGAATAAAATGAAAGTTGATATGCCGTGGATTCTGTCACAAATATTTAAAGCTGAACTGTGGCCTGATTTTTACTGGTTTTAGAAATGGGAAAAAAAGACATTATCTAAAAAATAATTAGAATATAAAAGTAAAATATCAATGTCTAGTTTTATCAAAGTATTTAGTTTTGGCAAGTGTGCAATAATTTCATACTACTTTATTCCTTATGTATTTCCCGAGGCTATTAGTACTATAAATTCTATGGATCCTTTTCATGTATTTCCTGTATTTTTTATGAGATAGCCAAAGGGCCTGTAGATGTTTAAATCAGTGTCTGTCGTCTTTCTCCAGTCAGGTATATAACACAAAGATGTAGTGTTGTAACGGCTGACCTCAAAAGTCCTTCTTATAAAACATCATTGGGTCTTCTGTGCTTTGTTGCATACATTCTGACAAACTCTAATCAATTTTTTTTAATATCAAAGGAAGTTTCCTTCCAGGTATGCTCATTTAAGTGCGAATGTCAGAACTTTTGACTTTTTCTTACCTCCCACTGCTGCTTCTTCTTTGTGACTGTGCCCTTGTTGGTTTAGCTTTCTTTAGGAACTGTCAGTGTTTTCAGCATGCTTCTACCTCTCCCTAAAACTCTGAATGGTCTTTTCTGGAGAGTTATACTGTAACTGCCTAGTCTTATTTGCTCTTCCTTTAAATTTATTCTGAGTCAAGATCTCTTTTTGTACAAAGTTGTCAGGTTAGTGGAAAAAAATGGTTTTTTGTTCTTTTCAAAAACCTTACTTGAATGATGCTTTTTCTAATTTGGCAGGCAGTGCCAAAATAAAGACTGTTAGCCTTGCTTCCTGCTATTAAAATTGTACACGTCTCTGTGTTGTTCACACAGGCATTTCCAATAAGCATGAGACTTTCAGAGTATCTGCACTAGCTTTAGCATGGAGAAAACTTATTTTGTGTCAATCTTCCTTATAATTCTGAAAAGAGTTCAAACATAACCGTATATTCCTCCCACTCTAGTTCTGTTCCTACAAATATGTATTTACTCCTCCAGTGATGGAGACAGAGAGTCAAAGGGTTTACCAGAGAAAAAGTCAGTCCCAAATGTTATCTGGGATTGTGACCTTTCCCAGTATGTCTAAATGATCAAATCACCACTAAAATTCTGTTATAATGTCCTGTCAGAGGAAGTATTAAGCTAACAGTGCCGGGATAATAAAGCATATTCCAGCTTACATGTTGATAGTCTTATCTTTTTATCATAATTGTCATATTGACAGCTGTTTACTTTGAGCTAACTATCCTCCATTGCTTATGGTCAGCCAGAAGAATGAGCAAGGTGATTGCAATTCTGTTTGCAGTATACTTTAGAAATATATGCAACATTTTTATTTGTATATCTTACGTAAGGGACGAATAGAAGTTCAGACATATTACTTGTAAGTCTTTCCCAGAAAGACACTAGGGAAAAAAGGTTTATGAGTCTGTTCTAAATACTTAGGTGTGTGTAAAATGAGAAATTAAAAAACAAATAAATAAAAAAAGGACAAAACCCCAGCTTTTTTTGGAAAGAGTGAGGAGAGATCAGTGTGATGGAGTCCAAACTAGGAAGAAATTTGGAAATGACAAAAATATTCCCAGTTGTACTTCACTTAAAGTCTTCTAGTTCAATCTGTATGTATATCTTGGTATGTAAATGGGCTCCCATTAGTTAAATACAAATCTAGTTCTATGCATATAACCATTATGTAAAAAATAATAAGCAAGATAAGGAACTCAAGGGTAACTGATTCTGCATTAATGAGTGTGTTTGCTGTGAGGTCATTAAATTAGTACTAATTAATAGCAGAATTAAAGTTAGAGCTGAAGATACATAGTTAAATGCTTCATTCAATTGATGAATATCTCACTTTATCCAAGATCCTTTAGATCAAGTAGAATGTGGCTAATTTCTATATATTGAGGAATGCATTGTCTTAGTGGTACTTTCTTTTAAAATCAAAGAGAGAAAAGAGAAAGGAAAATATATGGAAAAGAAGGAAAGGGAAGAGAAAGGGAAAAAAAACAGAAAAAAAAAAAAGAGGGGAAAAAAATTCTCCAATGTCAGCACAATTTTCAGCTACAGGATAAAAGCCAGTATTTCTGAAGTTTTCTATGGGGGTTTTAAGTTCTGCCTAACTTTGAAATACTTTGGAGGTTGTTCACAAGTGTTGACTTTTATTGTTCTTATCTGAATCTTCCTATTCTGCAAACATATTTTGCTAGAGTGCGTCACATGCTTCAAAAGGTTATTTAATGTCTTCATGCATTTTGAATGTTTTATTTTCATTACAACTCTGTCTACCTGTTACTCTCTTAATTGGTAGCTGGAAATCATCTTTCTTACTGTATTCAGATTTATTTTTTTTTTCTGCTCAGCACATCTGCACTGTTTAATTTGCCTACTTGCTAAAGTAGAAACTCTTTTTTGGGGGAACCCATAATTCACATTTGTACTGTTCTTCTGATATAATTGATGTAATTTCTGGTAGTCAGTGTTAAATTTACATTAATAAGTCAAACGAGACTGTCATGTTTCTTTATTTTTTATCTGTTTTCTAGTTTACTTTTATTTTTTGTCTTTTTTTTTTTCTTATTTTTGTCTAAAACAGCTTTTTCCTACTAACAATTTTTTAAATGTACTTTTATCACACAAAGTGGTATCACTGCTAGTGATTTAGGATTCATCTGGGATTTAATGTTCAGAAGTATTTAGCACTTTTTTGTTCTAAAAAAGAGTACTTAGATATAACAACACTTTTTGAAGGATGAATCTTAATATTTATCAAGACTCTAACAGAAATTGAGATTTTGTCTCAAAAAAAAAAAAGATAAAAATATTCAAAGTATACAATTTCAAAAGGAAAACCAAATTGTTGCCACTTGTCACTGGAAACAGTTAATTAATCTCATTTTAAGTTTGAGCATAACCTATTTCTACGGACTATTGTCTTGACTGTCAAGACCCTGAAGGCACCTTGCCTTCACCTTACCCATGAATCAGGCTCCCATCTCAGTCCCCACACCACCAGCCCCTGCCCCAGTGATGCCAGAGCAGGGCAGATCTCCAGCTCCCACAGCCAGAGGCCCATGTCCCAGCCCTGGCCTCTAACAGTCCCCAGGTGACTTCCTTGTCTGCCTGTCTCTTAAGAAGCAGCCAGCCCTCTCTGCTTCCTGACATTGGATATGAATAAAAGATAGAAGGCTGATTAGTCACAGGTCCATTGCCTTATTGATGAGGAATCAGTCAAGAACGTTACTGCACAGTGTGCCAAATCCTTGTTGTCTGAACTGTCGTGTATTCCCCGCACTCCCACCAGCATCGGGTGTAGGTCAGTATGCTGTTTCACTCAGAGGTGCTGTAGTTGATACAACCAGTTTGTGACACACAGTTTTATCTGGATCTGACTACAAGATAAGCCCAAAGGCAAAATGAATGACATTCTGAAAATAGAGACCAAATCTTCTCACTGATTTTCAGATATCTTAAAGGGTATGTAACAAAGTGAAATGTCCACAAACCACAGGACTGCAACAGAAGAAGAATCTCATTCCTCTCAACTAATTTAATAAACAAAAAAAAAGTTGACAACGTACTAGAACATGTAAAAGTTCAGTTGGGCCTCTGCAAACAATAAAAATCAAGACAACGGGATTGAAAGTCACCATTCCTCACCTCAAAAATTTATACAGTGGAACAACCAAAAGAGTAGCATATGTCAAATAACAGATTAAAATTTCAAATTTGTCTGGATTAGTAAATAATTAAAAACTTTTGTGAACTACTGATAAAAAAAAAAGAAGCAAAACTTTTGAATGCCAGTTTCCTCTTTCATCAAGGACCTCTGGCAGCAATCCTGAGAAAATTTTCAGAAAACTCAGACAATGCTGAATTTTATGCAGACTATTTTCCTGTCCATTTTAAGCTACTCAAAGTCAACCTCAGAGCAACAACAAAGAGCAAAATGATTTATTTCTTCTCGTTTGTGGAACCTTCCCCATAGCTGTGACAGTGTCGGTTCTAGGTCAAAAGTAGCTCAGTAAGTCTGTGCCAGCTGAAGCAGTAGTTGCGTTTTGATAGAATGATAACCACGAGTCAGAGGGAATTTCAAAGGAAGGCTTTTGCAGTAGTGGGATGCAGTCTAAAATTGCTGTTAAATTGCAAACGAAAAGATGACACTGTAGGTCAGTGTCTCATATGTGCTGGAGCTATTTGTGTAAGATGAGGTGTCATAGGAGATGTTATCTCTGTAAGAATGGTGATTTAAACCCCTTCTTTTTATACAGGAGAAATGATACAAGAGAAATGACACAGAGCTATGGCCAGGACACAGCACAAGGACTTGCATAGGTAGACTAGCTTGGTGAAATTAATAGTTTAATTATCTGTTACAATAGTCCAACTTCAGTCATTGTTGGTCTATTATAACGAATAATTATTTCCTGTACTATATAGTCTGTGGAAAAGATAGGGGACTTTATATTTCCTGTATTTGTGGTCATAATCATGACTAGGTTTTGCAAAATTAGATTTGGGAAGGGCTCTACCCATACTTGCTGCAAGCGTGCTGATGGCTAAAGAGGCCGATGCGAGATGGGCAAGTCTGGTTGCAAAAGACGTGGTAAAGAGGTAATAATTACAGCATCTGGAAAACACTGTATGTTGGATGCTGCAATGGCATACAAAATTTCCCTGCACTGTGTTTTATATTTTTAATTTAATATTTCTGTCTGATGCTAGTAAATAGTTAGTCTTTTAACTAAACTACTTGTTGTTTTTTCCTTTTGTATGAAGGAAACATGATTAATAAAAGAGTCAGAACATCCTGACCTTAAATAATACTTTTGTTTAACTATGGTGTCTATAGATATGCCAGTTTATCCCAATAACCAAAAATGCCGTGGAATTTCCTAGAGCACTGGAACCAATCACAAAGGCACAGTCAAGGTAACATGGCTTAGAGACTACTCTTAATATGCATTTTGGACACAGGTTTGATCCGGGTGACAGGAGAATTCAGTCAAATGCACATGGACCTTTCTGTATCTTTTTTACCTCCGTGACAGAGAGCGGTGGTCCTGTGTACATGGTATTTGCTACTACAAGTAGCCACTCATGAAATGTATTTTCCACACTTGTTTTACATTTACATACCTCATTGTTCATAATTGTTTTAACTTGTTCCTTTGGATATTGCTGTGACCATACTTCAGCTTATTTTGTAAAGATACATTTAAAATCTGTATTAAATATTTTAATACCTTGCAGATATTTGATACCTTGAGTAGCTTGAAAAAAACCACAACACAAAAGTACATTGCAGCCAATGTATTATACTGAGCTCTGCAAACAAAGATGTCACACTGTGTTAGCAAAGCTGTGAGATGAATCGGATATTATATTGATGAGAATCAGAACAAACTCTGTTGAGTGTAGCTGAAGCTGCATGACAGTAAGAAGTCACAGTGTTGTAATAAGTCAGACCTGAAGTCACTGTGCTGTGATGTGGATCAGGACTCAGGTCTCTGAACTCTGAAAAAGAGAGCATGCAACACAGCAAAGCTGGAGTGCCACATGAGGCTACTCAAGTGCACAAAGACCCTAAGTTAGACTTTAGTGAAGGCTAAACAAGGCTAAAGAATTTCACTTTTATTACAGTTCTTAATTTTTGCTTCTCGATATGAACACTCCTCTGAATTTGTTCACTGCACCTTTTTCTTTCTTTATCCCTTGAAATACAATAGAAGACATTCCCTCAAAGGCTTCAGTTTTCTTCTGGTACATCCGGTGTTGCACAAGAATTCTGTAAGTCCTGAATTCAAACAATGTGAATTATGACTAGACTATAAAACAGGTTACTTTCAAAGATATGGATTACCTTTTTACTTCAGCAATAAAGGAATTAAGGTTTATGAAAAAGAAAATATTTTTCCATACAACCAAAGGAAATGTCATGAAATAACTGCTAACATATCAAAATATAAACATTTACCTTGATATCATAAAGGCAAGACTCCTAAAGATTAATCCATATTTTTTTAAATTTCTGATTAAAACATTATTGTCCTAGTTAATGTGTGTGTGTGTGTGTGTGTGTGTGTGTGTGTGCGTGTGTGTGCGTGTGTGTGCGTGTGTGTGTGCGTGTGTGTGTGTGTGTGAAGACACCATGCAGATATCTACTATGCTCTGAAGAACAGTTTCTTCTTTTGGACTTGTTCAGTTGTGTTTTTCTGATGAGAAAAAAACCAGGATATTCATATATGATAATTTAAGGAAAACACTTTTCTTAAGTTGTTTGGAGTTAGATTTTTTTTAGAGACAAGAGTCAGCTAACTTTTAATTAATCTGCTATCCATTTATAAAAGCTACTTCCCTTTAAATCCTTAAGGCATTTCATAGTTTGGTGGGTTTTGTTTGTTTGGTGGTTGGTTTGGGTTTTGTTTTGGGTTTTTTTGCAGGGTGAGGGAAGGGTTGACTGCTTTGTTTTCTATATATTTTGGGGGTTTTATTTCTTTGTTTTTTGCTTTCCTAATTCATGACACTTGAGTATAATGTAAAATTTTGTTTAGAAAAAAAAAAGAGTAATTCACCAATTATTTTTATTAAATTATCATTTCATGTCTACCATGAAAAAAGAAATTATGCAAAAATTGTTCATTGATAGCCTGAAGTTTTAGTTCTTCTGTGCGGTTGATCAGAAGTACTATCACTGGCTTATTCATAAAATTGTTCATTTTTCTACCCTTCCATTTTTGTTGATAAGCCCTTTGGAGTAAGGAATATCACGTTGTGCTGATAGAATCAGGTCCATCCTAATCACATTTTGCATGTGCTACTGAGCTATTAAAATAAAAATATAATAGATAGAAACAATTAATAATTTTAAATATCTATTTTCATGCCAATTGCAAGACCAAACTCCTCATAGTTATACGCGTACAGTCTACAGTGGGGAAAACACACTGAAGAAAATAACCAGGCAATAACTGAAAGGAATAGGCCAGATATCTCAACTAGAAGGAAATACACTCTAAATTTCTGACAACAAATGAATATTCAGATATACAAACAGGCAGATGTGTAACAGTTTTCAAGGAACCTCCATAGAAATGCCCAAGTAAAAACAAACCCACATTTTCAGAACAAAAGGGTTCAAATTGACTTGAATTTTTTCTTGCTTTTACCCCATACATGTATGAAAAGTAATTTTAGCAAGTATAATTTGGGATGGATTTTTTTGTTTGTTTGCTTTGTTTACTCAAAAAATTTTGGTCAGATTTATTATCAAAAGTTAATCAAGGTAAAGATACACAGAGCAACACTTTGGAAGTTCAACTGTAAAGTGTTCATGAACACAATTAGGAATCATGTGCCTCTCTGCATGTAATCTCTTATCGTGACAGATAGTCCCTTTACGCATGACTCATGCAATTCCATTAACTTCAGAGTGCTTTCATGATAACTAAGAAGATGAAGGTTACCCATACTTCCTAGTTAAATCTTAATCTAGATAATTTAGCTTAGATTGTGCCAGTTCCTAAAACATGAAATATATGTGATCTCATCTTTTGCTTTGTTCGTTCAGTCTCTCTGGTAGCAGTCGCTCCCTAGTAATCAAATCTCAAACCCTACAATATCTAGTGTCAGGGATCTATGTCTGTGAACTACTTCCTCAGTGGAGATCTGTAAAAATTATTTTAGTGGAAATTTACCCTCATAAAGCTGCACAAAATTAATTTAATAACTTTCAGCTAGATTTTGCACTACTGAATATGTAGAGACCTACTGTAAAATGTCTGAGAAGAAGCTAGTGATTAAAAATGGAGTCTGGAAAACAAATAAATTAACAATAGAAAGAATTTGCCTTGGTTAATAAAAAACTCTGAATATCACCTCAAACTTAATTATTGCTTCATTAGTATTAAGTTTTGATGGATTTATTGTTGATGCATTCCTTCAATGTAAGGATTCTCCTCAGAATTTTAGCTACCACTTATTCCTTTTATGGACAAATGCACTTTGATTTTCTTTTTTCCTTGAGAGGGAAACCTTCATTTCTCCTTTTCTTTCTGCTATGGCTGAACTTCCGTGCTTGAACTAGAAGACAGCTCTATCCAACCTCCTTCAATTACCCAGTGGCTGCAGATATGAAGCTTTATATAAAGACTCTTAGGGCGAAGAGGATTAGTTCCTTTCTTGTCCTGGTTCTGAGTATGCTGTCTACCACTAGGATAACTTGCATCACATAATGTATGTGCAAGTATAGATGACCAGTCTCTGTTTTTTAGGCACTGTATGTTCTTAAACACATATCTATAAACTAGTTTTGGGGGGGAAGAAATAAAAGTTTCATATAAGTACTTATGCAGGTGTTGTGGGTTGACCCTGGCTGGGACACCAGGTTCCCACCAAAGCTCCTCTATCATTTCAACTTCTCAGCAAGATAGGGGACATAAACTATAAGGAAAGGTTTGTAGATCAAGATAAAAACAGGGAGAGATCACTCATTGATTGCCATCAGGCAGAAAACCAAATTGAATTAGGGAAAGTAATTTAACTTATTTCCAACCAAATCAATGCAGGATAATAAGAAATAAAACCAATTTTTAAACCACCTTCTCTCCACTCTTCCCTTCTTCCTGGGCTCATCTTCATTCCTGATTAGTGGTGCAGGCAGATGGGCAATAGGTGTTGCAGTCTGTCCATCACACATTGCCTCTGTCACTGCTTCTTCCTCAATGGGAGGACTCCTCACACTCTTACACTGCTCTAGCTTGGGGTCAGTTCCACAGGAGACAGTCCTGCATGAACTACACCAACATGAGTCTTTCCCAAGGGCTGCAGTACTCTATGAACTGCTCCAGCATAGGATCCTTGCATGATGTGCAGTCCTTCAGGAAGAGACTCATCCAGCCTGCGTACCCCGCAGGGAAAAAAGTTGTGCCATAAAACCTGTTTCAGTGTAGGTTACTCTCTTCACAGGTCCATCTGGCAGCCTGCTCCAGCATGGGCTTTCCACAGGGTCACAGACTCCTTCAGGCATCCACCTGCTACAGTGCAGAGTTCTCCACAGGCTGCAGGTGGATCTCTGTTGAATCATGGACCTTCTTGGGCTGCATGGGCACTGCTGACTCACCATGGCCTTCACCACGATCTTTACCATGGGCTGCAGGAGAATATCTGCTCTGGCACCTGGAGCGTCTCCTCCCCCTCCTTCCTCACCAACCCTGGTGTCTGCAGAGTTGTTTCTCTAACTATTCTCTCTTCTCTGACTGCCTATGCACATTAACGTCTGTACCTTTCTTAAGTGTGGTATCCCATAGGCACTACCACCATCACGGATGGAGTTGGACAGAAGCAGGTTGAACTTGGAGCCGTCTGGCATTGGCTCTATTGGATACACAGGAAGCTTCTGGCAGCTTCTCACAGAAGCCACCCCTGTAGCCCTTCCAGTACCCAAACTTTGTAATCCAAACCCAATGCAGAGGAATTTCAGAGAACGTTTCCTGATTTGTCTTACCCACAGTTTAAATAATCCCTCCTTCAGACTTCCCTTCAGTGGGAAGTTAGGTACTGAACTCAAACTATAAAGACAATTTCTAAGGTCAGATATACATAATATAGGAATACTAGACTTAATTGTCATTGATTTGGGCAGATAAGCTCTTCCAGAAGAGCTCGGCTTCAATGGTATATTTAGAATATATTTCCATTATTAAAATAATAAATAAATCACACAGTTTAATTGGAATAGGCATGCTACAGAGGCATTTTAATCCTTTTTTTTTCTGCCAGTAGTGCACCTTCATTGTGCTTCAGACTCTCCCATCTTTTAATTTGTGATTTTTGCTGAAAATTTCCTTTGAATCACTTACAAATTTACTGTCTGTTTAGGGACAGAAAGAAATAGCATATTCCTTCAGTAATTCCAAGCATTATTTTAGTTTGGTCTGGTTTTGCACAGTGTATTTTCAATTTTTATTCATAACCAAAACTTACTGATATTTCTATCATTTGTATCTGTTTTTCATAACAGTCTTCTAAAACAAAAATAAAAAATGTACTAAACACTGATTAATATAAAAAGAAGTATTGATGACCACCACAGAAAATATTATCTGGGGTGTAGTCAGAGCTTCATGCATCTCTGCCTCAACTGTCTGTGTCTTATTTTGTGCTTCTTGAACAATGCAATTTAGTGTCTCTTAAGTTTTACTTGGTGCAGTGGCAGGTTGAAATGAAGACTTTTGGGATTTCTCCACCACTGCACTCAGATTTTCTCAAGGTCAGATGTTGCAGTACCTTTTCATTTAGCATTCACTCACTCTTTGATTTGTTTTGCAGTCTTGTGATTCATTATTCTGTAGTTTAGTGTATTGAAAGCATTTATCATTTCTTCTGGGTCTTTAAAGATGCATCTTACCCTTGTTTGCTGATCTTTTACTTTTGTCTCTTTAACAAACTAAGAAATGTCATTCTCAATATCATTGTGATGGATATAAAACCAAAAGAGTGGCAGAGTCTGAAAAACTGATCCCTCTAAGTACATCTTGAAAGTTTAGTATCCCACAGACCCTTAATGAGATAAATTGTTTCACTAATCTAAAAGTGACTATTAATGTGATTGAGAATTATAACCAGAAACTTTTAAAGATCTTGGAGACAATGAGTTGTTTTATATTTCAGCTATTTCCACAGAGAGTACTGTCAGTCTGTGTCCAAAGTTCAATTTATTCAATGCCTTTATTGATCTGGCTAGTGTAACTCTTCTTCTTTTGGATTAAAGAAGTGTAAAGGCTATTACAGCACAAGTGAGAACCTATACAGAACAATGGCATTGGCTGAAATCCAGGCAAGAAGTGAATACCTATGTACAATACATCATAAGACGAAAAATATAAGAGAAAAACTAATATAAGAATATCAGAAAAAAGACCACCTTTAACTTCTACCTAATCATCAGGTTTCTGATTTTCTATGGCTTCCTAAAGCTCTCCATCTGTGCACATGCATGAACAATTCAGTCATGACTGCAGTAGTTTCAGCTTTCTTTAAGCTGTAACCTTGAAAGGTACTGCACATGTAATTTGCTTCAGAAATTTCCCTTTCTTTAATGATATTTCGGTTGAACGGAGAATACCCACTAATATTTCAGTGGATTTTAAAACTACAATCCTATGAGTTAGGTGTGTGTATATGCATGTACTTCTGCAGGAAATATTTAGGAAACAGTGCTCACTCCACTGAAGGTACAGAAGACAGTCATGAGTTAATAGCGGATTTCTCAGTCCAAGTGTTACTGCTATACATATCACATCTACTCCTAGCATAGAAGAAAAAAATTAATCTCCAGATAATACCAAAGTCACATCCTAAGATGAGAGCCTTTCCTGTCAGCTAACTATTCTGCTTTCTAGTTGTCAGGTCAGTTCCACTAAGAAATAGGAAATTACTCCTAGAGAGCACAGAAAACCCATATATGAAATGTCCACTAGATAGTATACAGGAGCCTGAATTTTAGAAGTGCAGTGCTATAAAAAAGCTGAAAACCAATTTTGAAACTGAATCATAATAATAATCTTTTGAAAGGCAAAGGACTTCCCCCTAGGACTATGTCGAGAAAGATGAGTCAAAAAGCAGCTGCTACAAGAAGAAAACAGCCTGTTACTCTAGGCATGACTTTTCTAGGAGTAGGTAGCATATGAGAAAACTCAGTTAATTCTTGTTTCTCTCTTTTAATGACCAAAATATTATTTTCATTACAACTTTTTCTTAACCCAATATTAGCCTAATATAGTGCCCTTGACCATTAACTTAATAATTGCCAATTTATATCTGAAAAATCAGTAATTCTGGTTTTTATTTGGACAATTAATATAACTGTGGTGTTTTTTCCCTAATTGTAATATCAGATAAACTTATTTATCAGTGATAATAAACTATAAATCATCATATGGAGAAATGGGTTACCAATTTCTAGACCAATACAATTTAGATTAGAAAATTCAATCAAGTAGATACTAAGTTAGAAAAATTCTAAGATTTCTTACTGAACAGAAAAAAAGCACAATACACTTTTTTTCTGTAAAAAATGTTCACATTTCAGCATGTTACAGTTGTTTCATAAAGGAACTTCTTTTAAAAAACCTTTTCAATTCATATTCTTAAAAAAATCATTTCAAGAAATCTGGTTCACCTGAAAGATCATTCCAATTACAAGCAGAGGCTAGAAAAATAGAGAAGACCATTTCAAAAATGTAGTGGATTCTCTTTTTATTTCACTTTACTTTTTCTTGAAAAAAAAAAAAAAAGGATGTGTCAAGAAGAAGAAATTAAAAGAAAATATTTACTAAAAGAACCCCTCCCAAAAAACAACCACCATCAGAACTGATTGGTGGCTATTAAACCTCTCTGAACAAATCATATGCTTAAATAAAGAAAAAGTGGTGATCCTCAGAGTTGAATACAAAAAAGCCAGTACAAGAGGAGAAGAATCACATAGAGATACCAATAAAAAATGAATAGAAACTGCTGAGGAGAGTGGTAGCTTTCTGTGGGAGAATGGAAGACTTTACTTCACCTGGGAGTTTGAACCCACAGTTATCTCCATTAAAGCATAAAACCATAAAACCTTTTTTTTTCTTTTTT